>CM049818.1:2916443-2936504 GCA_027422435.1 Schizopygopsis pylzovi | reverse complement strand
TATATGTATTTGTATTTGTTTATTATAATTATTTTATTACCCTTAAAGTACGTTTTAAATGAATGGTTTGCATATAAGAACAATTTAATAATTAGTGTTAATGAATTATTACAAATATATATTTTTTTATTTTAGTTAATAAATTCTCAAATGATTATATATTAGTATAATATTACATATATTATAATATTTACTTTATTGCATTATTGCATATATATATATAATATGTGGCTCTGGTCCACAAAATGAGTCATAAAGGTCAATCTTTCTAAATTGAGATTTATATATCATCTGAATAAACAAGATTCACATTATGTATGGTTTGTTATGATAGGACAATATTTGGCTGAAATACAACTATTTGAAAATCTGGAATCTGAGGGAGCAAAAAAAAATCAAAATGTTGAAAAATCCCCTTTAAAGTTGTCCAGATGAAGTCCTTAGCAATGCATATTACTAATCAATTGTGTGTGTGTATATGTATATATATGTGTATATGTATATGTATGTGTATATATATATGATATATGTGTGTATATGTATGTGTATATGTATATGTATGTATATATGTATGTAAATATGTATGTGTATATATATGTAAATATATGTATGTGATGTGTATATAGTATATTGTATATATATGTATATGTGTATATATGTATGTATATATATATGTGTGTGTATATATATTTATATGTATATGATATACATTTTTAAGTTTTGATATTTATGTTAGGAAATTTACAAAATATCTACATGATCTTTACTTAATATCCTAATAATTTTGGCATAAAAGAAAAATCGATAGTTTTGACCCATACAATGTATTTTTGGCTATTGATACAAATATACCCCAGCGACTTATGACTAGATTTGTGGGCCATATTAAATATAATAAAATCTAATGTATTTTTCAGGTCCTCCACAGTCTCAGCTGTATGGCTCATAAGAACCGTCTCTTCTTGGTGGCTAACATGGCGTCCCGTCAGAGCTGTAACCGAACCGCAGACCCTCGCTGTCCTGCAGACGGTCAGTACCAGTTCAACACTAACGTGGTGTTCAGCGATCAGGGCGTCATCGTGGCCCGATACCACAAGCAGAACTTGTACTTCGAGGCGGCGTTTGACGCTCCGCCGGAGTGCGAGTATGTCACGTTCACCACACCGTTCGCAGGTCGATTCGGGGTGTTTACCTGCTTCGACATTCTCTTCCGTGACCCGGCGGTGACGCTGGTAAAAGAAATGGGCATCCGGCAGATCGTGTACCCGACCGCGTGGATGAACCAGCTCCCCCTGCTGGCCGCCGTACAGTTTCAGCGCTCGTTCTCACACGGGACGGGCGTCACGCTGCTGGCCGCCAACGTCCGAGCCGCAGAGTACGGCATAACCGGCAGCGGCATCTTCACACCTTGGGATTCGCTCATTCATCACGACACCGAGGGGAATTCTGGGAAATTGCTTGTGCGTAGAGTGCCAGTTTTGGATCCATCATTTATTGGGGACGACCGGCACAAACTGGTGCCATTTTCCGGGTATCCAAGTTCAAAAGAACCAGAAAAGATGCATGTTTGGCCTGGTAGTTTTAATGCAAATCATGGTGGAAAATACTGCCAGAAAGACTCTGAATGTGCAACTTCATCTACAACCTTTAACTCCATCATGATGTATGATAATTTCACTCTGGTGCCTTTGCAGGGCACTGAAGGGAACATCAGCATCTGTAGTGGTTCAGTCTGCTGCCACCTACTGTTCCAGAGGTCAGACACGCGTGAGTTTTACGCTCTAGGTGTCTTCGACGGCCTCCATGTGGAGCACGGGACGTATTACCTGGAGATTTGTGCTCTGGTGAAGTGCACAGGTGAGCATCACAGCAGCTGTGGAGGAGAAACCGAACATGCTCAGACGCTGGTGGACTTCAGGCTCGCGGGGACCTTCACGACACCACACGTGTTCCCGGGGATTCTGGGAAGCGGGATGACGCTGGATGTTCCCGATCATTCCGGTTGGGAGGAAGGGAATCACTTTTACATGAGCCGGATGGGAATGAGCGCTGGGCTTGTGACTGCGGTGCTGTATGGGAGACAC
This sequence comes from Schizopygopsis pylzovi, assembly GCA_027422435.1. Classification (NCBI taxonomy): domain Eukaryota; kingdom Metazoa; phylum Chordata; class Actinopteri; order Cypriniformes; family Cyprinidae; genus Schizopygopsis; species Schizopygopsis pylzovi. The sequence continues at coordinate 2,934,420 of CM049818.1, read as the reverse complement.
TATGAGAAGGACAATGTCTAAAAATGAGAATTTCACCTTAAAGAAATGCATGTTCACCCAAAAATGACAATTCTGTCATAATTTTAATAAAACATTTTCCAATCCTATATGGTTTTAAGAATATTCATGCTCTTCTATATGAAAACGCATACAATTAAAGTCATGCTCAAAACACTTTCATGTGCTATATTTCAAAGTATCTTAAGTCTAGTTGCTTTATGTGAGAAACTGACTCAAATATAAGGTATTATTGGCTAAACATCTTCCTCTTTGGAAAAGAATGACACGAGGGTGAGGATAAGATGTCGCAACTTTAATTTTGGGATAGAATTAACTCTTTAAAGCAGTCATGAGATTGAGTTCAGTTTGAATCCTCTCATTTAGTTCAGTTTAATTTGTAAATGATTCAGTGTTTTTAATGAAAACTCGCTTGAATTACTCTCTAATAACAGCGAAAGAGACACTCATTTATCGACTGGCATTTACATACAAAAATAAATCTTATCAGGCATTTACAGTATTTACAAGACACATTTAAATATTAAAACTCATATTATGGAACGATAGAAGGGTGAAAAGTACCTGAAGTGGAGAAAACAAATATCAATATTTAAAATGGATAATGCAGAATGTTAAATAGGATAAAAAGATACTTAAATTAATACAATACATATTATAACAATACATTTATACAAATATAAAATAAAACGTTTTTATATATTCTTTTAACATTAATATTTTAATCAAACTCGGCCTATCCCAAACTCCATATGTTCATGTTTTTTAAATAGGTCCCAATTTTCTGTAATAAATAAAGACTCTTGTGTAATCTTATGGCAAAAATGTATTTATTTATAATAATTACTAACAATGTACCAAAAGGTCAAGTCTCACACCTGATCTTTTCATTGTTTTTAAACTCTTATAAAATAATCACACATTCAAATTCACGATCTCTCTCTCTCTGTCACACACACACACACACACACACACACACACACACACACACACACACACACACACACACACAGCAGGAAGAACGCTAGAATTCCTCAACAGCAGAGGAATAAATATTCCGTTTGAACCCTGAAAGGCTTTTTTTGCTCATAATACATTTTTTTCATAATAAATAATCCATGGTGCTGCAAACCTAAATTCAATCTTCATGCACAAACGGGGAAGTAAAATCTGCAGCTCTTGGTCCCTGACGTCTTTAGTTTAGTTTCGCCGCCTCGTGTTTCACATGAATGCTGGGAATTACAGTCCCACAGCTGTCAATATGAGCCTTTAGCTTCTCATCAAATGAACTTGGCTTTAAATAATGAGTTTGAGTGATGCTTGAGGGTTCAAACAGCTCGATACTGTGGAGAATAAACACACTGGACTGTAGTTTGGAGCATTTCGATGGCATTATTTTCCTGTTTTTCCACTTTCTCCTGAGACTTCGGCCACACCGGGACGACCCTAATTAGCATATAGTCACCGTTCAGCCAATGAGGCGTTAGATTAAGACACTGAGGGGCGGGAGGGGTGTGTTGTCAGTAGGGCTGGGCAATAAATCGATTTTATCGAATAACTCGAATGTGTAGTTTACGTCGACTTGTTTGAATGAAAATCGGTTTTCTCTTTAACCCCCTCTGGGCTCCCGTAGTTCTGAATGGGCTCAGTCCTCCCCCATGCGTTTACCATATGTTGGGCCGATAGTCGATAGCTGTGTTCGACTTCAAGCAGCGCTGCGCAAGTCGAACACACCTGATGCCATCGTCCATCACCGATGCTGATAGACATCACGATGTTGAGCCTATACGGGTGAGCCGGTGTTCTGACGATATGTGCTACCCGCTCGGATTGTGATACCTCCCATTAAAAAAGACAGCTAGCACAAATCGATAGCGAAATATGCTACCTATCAGATTGTGCTACCAGCGTCTTATTCATGTGGTTTGAGGCTTTTTGTAATGTTCATACCTACCCCTACCCGTCATTTTAATTACCCTTTAATTTTGAACAATTTCTTTGTCATCTGCAGATTGATTAAGTAGGGGGAAAAATTGATTTAAGTCAGATTTTTTGTGATAAATGCAGGGATTGTTTTCTTAGGCCATATCGCCCAGCCCTAGTTGTCAGTATGTTTCTGAGTCTGAATCGTTGAGCTCGTCATCGGGGACGATGAGGCCGTTGAATTTGGGGCAGGAGACGTGCTCGGAGCGCAGCACGGGTAAAGGGTCAAAGGTCATGGATGGGCTGGAGTAGTGGTTGATGGTGGTAAAGGTGAGGCTGGACATGGTGCCGGTGCCGGTGCTGCTGGGAGAGATGGGTATCATGGAGGAGAGGATCAGCGCCAAACAGTCGGCCACGTCTTTGTTTGGGGCGCAAGCCAAAGCTGGAGTGTATCCTGGAAAACACATTCGATGCAATTCAATGTTCAGGCATGCAAACTAAATCATGTTCTTTGTTTAATCTTTAAACCATTCAGTGTTTGTATTTGCATTTATTCATTTAGCAAAGCAAATCAGTTTGGTCAATGCTTCATTGACTTGCAAATAACATAAAAAAACAAAAACAAACAAATATCTATAGAAACGGAGTCAAAGCTAGTCTCATTTTATTGCCAAACATTGGATTTTTATTAGAAAAATATAAAGTAGAATGTTAAATGTGGTAAAAAGATACATGAAATAAATATATTACTAAATAAAATAAGAACAGTATGTGCACGGATTTAACAAATCAAAACTAGAGTGTAACCTAACATAAAATGTATTTACTAATTAAGTTATTAAATTAATAAATGTTTAGGCATGAGAAATGAAAATCAACAAACATTAAATTGCTTTTGAAAAAAGCTCTGCTCATCAACACTGCATTTATTTGATCAAAAATACAGTAATGGAAATATTATTACAATTCAAAATAAGTTTCCTGCAATACTTTAATATATTTGAACATTTATTCCAGCAAAGCTTTACGGCCTCTTAATCAATTTACTGCATCCTTGCCAAGTAAGTATTTCTTTTAAAAGAAATAATAATATTATTATTAATAATAATAATCATAGTGGATGTAGATTTCAATTTGAAAGCTTTATTGTTATTTATTTTAGTTTTGTATTTTGCTGTGTTATTTTAATATAATAGAGATGGAATTATACTTTCTATTAATATTTTGAATTTGGTTTTATTTTTATTTTAATTTTTGATTTCAGTTGTTATTTTAGTAAAACGTTAAATGAAATTGAAAAAGAGTCATTTTGAGAATAAGTGTTTTACATGTGATTTCAGTTTATTTAGCTGGTTTTAGTTTTAGCTATACTCTAATATTTGTGCTGTGATTTGAAACGCTCACCGTTCTCATCCACGGCGAGGACACTGGCTCCTTTCCGCAGCAGCTCCTGTACGACCACCGTTAAACCGTTACGAGCCGCGACGTGCAGCGGCCTGAGACGGATGAAAACAGCTCTCTATAAAACTGAGATGAAGAGAGCACAACAACGGAGCAAGATACGGGACTCACGTCTGCAGCACTGCGTTTGTGCAGTTGATCAGGTTTCTGTCCGTCACCTTCTCGAGAATTAACAAGACACTGGTTTCATGTCCCTGCAACACACAGACTATGAGAATGACTGGATCTGCGTTACCTGATGGAAAGACTAGCACACACAAGACTGCTAAAGAGATACTGAGACATGAAATATACATTTACATTTATGCATTTAGCAGACGCTTTTATCCAAAGCGACTTACAAGTGCATTCAGGTTATACATTTTCATCAGTATGTGTGTTCTCTGGGAATCGAACCCACAACCTTTTGCGCTGCTGACGCAATGCTCTACCACTGAGCCACACAGGAACACATATATGACCCCGGACCACAAAACCAGCCATAAGGGTCAATTTTTTGTCATTAAGATTTATACATTATCTGAAGCTGAATAAATAAGCTTTCCATCGATGTATGATTTGTTATGATAGGACAATATTTGGCTGAGATACAACTGTTTTAAATATCTGGAATTTGAGGGTGCAAAAAAAAAATCTAAATATTGAGAAAATCATCTTTAAAAGTTGTCCAAATGAAGTTCTTAGCAATGCATATTACTAATCAAAAATTTAGTTTAGTTTTATTTATGGTAGGAAATTGACAAAATATCTTAATGGATCATGATCTTTACTTAACAATGATTTTTGGCATAAAAGAAAAATGTATCATTTTGACCCATACAATGTATTTGTGGCTATTGCTACAAATATATACCCGTGTGACTTATGACTGGTTTTGTGCTCCAGGGTCACATATGTAAAATATATGCAAATATTAATATATGGCTCTGAAAGCTTTGGTCACTGAAACGGAGGGTATTTTATCCACCGAGCAGCAGGAGGAACTGTTTTATGCTCTTTGCATGCTTGTGTCTGAGTTCCTGTAGTTTGTCTGGCTGCAGGGCTGCTCTGGTGTACAGTAGATGTGTGTTTGATGTGTGTGAGCGTGTGTTTGGTACCTTACTGCAGGCCAGATGCAGGGCTGTGTTTCTGTGAGCGTCCTGTAACGTCAAATCAGCTTTAGCGCTGCTCACCAGCACCTCTGACAAACACAACCAGCACCTCACATTAATATCATAATTAACATGATCACAACACATCTGCTGTAATGACACGGACATCACGCGCCACCTTGAGCCACAGCAACACAATAACACACCAGAAATCTGTATTAATACCAGCGTTGATATTGTTTATTCATATGAAACCTATTAAAAATGACTGCAATAAATTCAATCATAAATATTAGATAAAAAAACTAACTTAAAAAGGAGAAATTTTGCCTTGGCAACTAACAGAAAATAAGCTGAAGTAACTAAAACTGATATAATTTAGCTAAATAGTAATAAAAAAGACAAAAGCACATCAATTACTAAAAGTACAAAATAAATTAAAGCTAAACATATATATATACACAAAACAAAACTAATAAAAAGACCAAATGATATGAAATTAATAAAATAAAACTGGAATAAAAAAAAACTAATAAAAATGACAAAAGCACATAAAATTACTCAAACTGAACTAAAAATAAAGCAAATTAAAACAAACAAACAAATAATTATTAATGCACATGAAATTATTAAAACTAAAACTGAAAGTAAAAAATTACAGCTAAAAGGAAATTCATGCAAATGACAAAAGCATATAATATTAGTAAAACTAAAACCACAATTAAAATGAAAACCTTAGAATTAAAAAATACTGTTTGGCAATGTTAGGAACCGTTATTTACAAAAGTACTATATATTGCTGTATAATTCTGTCACACTGTAACGTTTCACTGCTTTAAATGGAACGTTGTTTGTTACTCGTGTTGTTCTGATCCCTGCTAGTGTTGTGTCTCACCGACGGCGTTAGTTTGTCCGTTCTCGGCGGCCATCATGAGCGGGGTTTTTCCCAGCATGTCGATGGCGTTGACCTGAGCGTTGTGACCCAGCAGCAGCTGCAGACACTCCACGTGATCGGTGTACGCGGCGGCGTGGAGCGACGTCCTGCAGAACACACACACACACACACACACACACACACACACATCAGCTCTGCTCGGAAACATCTGATCCGTGAGGAAACCCTGTTCTCACCTGGACTGAGAGTCTGTGGCGTTTACGATCGCTGGACCGAAGGTTTCTATCAGCATCTCAGCCGCAGACTCGTTATCATTCATACTGAAACAGAGACACTGTACGTGAATGAAGATTACTGGAGTGTGTTTTACTTCAAAATCTCACATTTAATTCAGCGCTACTTGCTGTTTCTTTGTAATTCATTGTGTGTCATGCTTTAATACAAACATTTCAAATGTGCACATGATATGAGCAGGTGTCTCTTACACAGCGCAGTGCAGCGGACTGAAGGAGTTTCCCTCCGGCCTGTGAAACACGTCGTACTCTAACAGCAGCTCAACACACGCGTCACGACCTGAATCAACAGATCAACATGCAAAATAAGAAGGGACTGGGACAGGCTTTCATTTATTACCGTCTGGCATCTTGAAAAAATCTGATAATTTGCAAAGAAAATTATATTATTCCTTATTTTGATGATGCAAAATATAGCAATAAAAAAATGTGTTCACTTAGAGTTTTTTACTATAGTTTTTATTAATATTTTAAATATTTACATTTATTTTATTTCAGTTAATATTTATTTTCTTCAAGTCACAATTTGTTTTCTTTTTAATAAGTATCAGTTTTAGTTAACTATAATATACCTGTGTATCATTTAGCTTTTTTCTCCACAAAATCTGTCATTTTCTGTGGCTGTTTGGATGTAGTAAAACACAGACGCAGCAGAAAACATCTAACCTTGAAATCAGGATTAGGCATTAATTAAGTCTTACATGTGAAAATAGGCTGAGAATTGAACAAATAGTATTAACCTGGCTCAGATTCAGACAGGAATCATGTGTTTGTGGAAGTTTTTCTGCTGATTAAGGAAGAATACAAGACTTCTTCACTGCACAAATGGTTGTCAAAAGCAAACATGCTACAAAGTGCACATATTTTGTCAGAAATTGTGATGTGCTATACATTAGCAAGAAATAAGTATATCACTGAGCAAATACTGTATAATGCAGGGCAGTGTAGCTGTACATCACATTATTTTACTATAGTGACGTGACATGTGTCCAACTATGGTACCCATACTCAGAATTTGTGCTCTGAAATTAACCCATCCAAAGTGCACACAGCAGTGAACACACACCGTGAACACACACACAGCAGTGAACACACACCGTGAACACACACACAGCAGTGAACACACACCGTGAACACATACCCGGAGCAGAGGGCAGCCATTAATTCTGTGGCACCCGGGCAGCAGTTGCCCAGTTGCTCAAGGGCATCTCTAACCATTAGGCCATGACTTCCTCACAAATTTTGCTCGGATGACAGTAAGTGTAACGTCACACATGTACCGTTATAACAGGCCCAGTGCAGCGGTGTGTAACCACAGTAGTCCTTGAGGATGAGGATGGTCTTCTGGGCCTTCAGAAGGGCCCTCAGAACCTCCACATGACCGCAGGCAGCCGCCAGGTGCATAGGAGAGCGTCCCCTGCTGTCCTGAACCAGCAGACTGGAACCGTGCTGCAACAGAGCCTCCACACACGCCTCGTGCCCCATCACTGCCTGTCTCACACACACACACACAGAGACAGAGACAGAGACACAGACAGAGACACAGACAGAGACACAGACACAGACAGAGACACAGACAGAGACACAGACAGAGACACAGACAGAGACACAGACAGAGACAGAGACACAGACAGAGACACAGACAGAGACAGAGACACAGACAGAGACACAGACACAGACAGAGACACAGACACAGACAGAGACACAGACACAGACAGAGACACAGACAGAGACACAGACACAGACAGAGACACAGACAGAGACACAGACAGAGACACAAACACAAACACAGACAGAGACACAGACAGCGACAGAGACAGAGACACAGACACAGACAGAGACACAGACAGAGACACAGACAGAGACAGAGACACAGACAGAGACAGAGACACAGACAGAGACACAGACAGAGACACAGACAGAGACACAGACAGAGACAGAGACACAGACAGAGACAGAAACAGAGACACAGACAGAGACACAGAAACACACACACAGACACACACACACACACACACACACACACACACACACACACACACACACACACACACACACACACACAAAGCAGCGCTTAGTTTAGAATGACTCTGAACATCTTCAAATTAATGTTTCAAGTTTGGGACAAGTATGTCAGCAGCATGAGTGACATAAAATAGATTAACATAGAAAATAGTGCTGTCAAACAATTAAACGCGATTAATCACATCCAAAATAAAAGTTTTTGTTTACATAATATATGTGTATACGGTGCATATTTATTATGTATACATAAACACAAACACATGCATGTATATATTTAAGAAAAATACGTTTATATTAAATATTTATCTATATATAAAATATAAGAATATAAATATATAAATCCAAGCATGTAAATATTTTCTACACTGTATATTTATTATGTGTATATACATACACAGTACACATACATATATTATGTAAACAATTTTTTTATTTTGGATGTGATTAATTGCGATTAAGCACTAATAGAAAATAAATTGATCTCATCCCTCAGTTTTTGTTAAATAAATGAACAAAAAATGTACTAAAACAAAACTTAAAATAAGTAAACAACAAATAAAATAGCAAATATAAACAAACAAACATACTGTTCCAAGTTCAAACACATGTCCTGATTTACTAAAGTTATTTACTTATTTATTTATTTTAAATTTCAAAAATAAGGTAATGTTGTCATTATAGTTATTAATACTTTACAAAATTGCATACAATGCAATCATTGCATTATTGCATTGTTGGCACTTAATTTGTATTGAAGCCATTCCTTTAAAAGTAAAGTGCAGATGAAGGCAGGTGTGTGTGTGTGTGTGTGTGTGTGTGTGTGTGTGTGTGTGTGTGTGTGTGTGTGTGTGTGTGTGTGACTGACCCCGCGGTGGAGGGCCGTCCTGCCGCATTTATCTCTGGCCTCCACACCGGCTCCTTTACTCAACAGAAGATACACACAATCTGTGTGTCCACCCAGAACCGCCAACATCAGAGGAGTCCTGACCACACACACACACACACACACGATCAGATCAACAATCCCACAATCATTCATCTGAGATAGAGAAGTGCTGTAACTCACTGTCCCTTCCCATCACGCATGCTGACGGCCCTCTGCTGGTCAGTGTTGTGGATGAGCAGACGCAGACACTCAGAGTGACCGTTCATGGCTGCAGACGGACAGAACAGACACAAATCATCTCATCTGACCTCACATATCTCATATAACATCTTCACGAACCTTCAGGTCTGGCTATGCAAGACACGCATTATAAAACCCCAAAACTGAGCATTTATACAGAAGGACACCATATGAGTAACACGTAAAGCAATCAAGCACACTTATTTTGACATTTAAGTAAGTGTTAAATTGGATATACACAGCAGTTTGAGGTCAGCAAGATTTTTTTCAATTTCTGAAAGAAATTAATACTTCTGTTCGTTTATTTTATGCATTAAACTGTTAATAGTAAAGACATGTATAATGTAAAAAAACTTATATTTTAAATAAATGCTGCTTTTTTAACTTTCTATTGTGAAATGTATCACTGTTTTAACAAAAATTAACAACTAGTTCAATGTTTTTATTTAGCATTTTTCTAACAATATTATAAATTGCATTACAGTTTAACATTTGGGGTTGGTAAGACTTTTATTTTAAAGAATTTAATGCTTTTATTCAACAAGAACGAATTAATCAAAAGTGTCAGTAAAGACATTTATAATGTTACAAAAGATTTCTATTAAATGCTGTTCTTTTGAACTTTCTATTCATCAAAGAATGCTGCTAAATTAAATACATCACAGTTTACACAAAAATATTGTGCAGCACAACTGTTTTCAAACATTGATAATAACCAGAAATGTTTCTTGAGCAGTAAATCAGTATATTATTATGATTTCTGAAGATCATGTGACACTGAAGACTGGAGTAATGATGCTGAAAACTCAGCTGCGCATCACAGAAATATATTACATTTACATAGAAAACATTATTTTAAATGGTAATTATATTTCACAGTATTACTGACTTTACTGTATTTTTGATCAAATAAATGCAGCCTTGGTGAGCAGAAGAGTCCTTTTTCAACAATGTTGTGTTCATCTCAGTACTGTTGTGTTCATTACATTTTAAATGATATTCAAATAGAAAACACATTTTAAATAGTAAAAATATTAAACAATATTACTGTTTTCACTGTATTTAATAACAAATACGTGCAGGCTTGATGAGCAGAGAAGTGTTTTTCTAGTAATTCTAGTGTCTGATGCCTTAGAGTGTGTTTTGTGTGGCTGACCTGCGGAGTGTGTGTGATGTGTGTGTATTGACCTGCGGATGTGTGTGTGTGTGCGTCTCATTGACCTGCGGAGTGTACGGCGCTCCTCTTGTGTGTGTAGTCCTTCAGCATCACGGACGAGCCCTGATTGATCAGTATATCCACACACTCCACATGACCCTTAAACGCTGCCAGACTCAGAGCCGTGTGACCCTGCGGCGTCCTCACGTCCAGATCCAGCAGAGACTGGACCAGAACCCCCAGAGCGTGATGGTGACCGTGATACGCCTGGAATCACACACACACACACACACACACACACACACACACACACACACACACAGACCACGACACGCACACACACACACACACACACACACACAGACACAGACACAGACACACACACACAGACACGGAACCACGGAACACACACACACACACACACACACACACACACACGACACCACAGCACACACAGACACAGACACACAGACACACAAACACACACACAGACACACGGACACACACACACACACACACAACAGACACACAGACACAACACACACACACACACACACACACACACACACAACACACAGACAGACACACAGACACACACACACACACACACACACACGACACAACACAGACACAGACACACACACACACACACACACACAACACACACACACACAACACACACACACACACACGACAGACAAACACACACACACACACACACACACACACACAACACACACACACACACACACACACACACACACACACAGACACAGACACACACACACACACACACACACAGACACAGACACACACACACACACACACACACACACACACACACACACACTCAGTTTTCAAAGGACATTATTGTAATCAACATTTAAAAAACAAATCTAACTCCGATTCGAACTCTAAAATCTGACTGGATGAGCCACATTTTAAAGCACTCTAGCTGATCTTTGACTTGCATGTTAAACCTACACTGGACTAACAGACCATATTATTTGGTTTATTAAGATTTTTATTTATACATTTAATTATTTAATGAACATAGGTGCATTTTTTATGTTTAAACATTATGCCTAACAACACTATAGTACACTGTTATTGTGCTTTGACAGAGTTTATTAATAATTTGAATTAGCTTTTTATATTTTATTTTTATACTTTCACTTCTCGTTAGAATTTTAGTTTAAGGTTTATTTTGTTCATGTGCTTGTTATTTAATATTATTTTTGTATTACTTCCATATACCTTTTTTGAATTATTTTTTTGAGTTTGAGTTTTAGTAACCATTCAATACAGCATGAAATAATGAAAAACTTTGTTCTGCATCAGTGCTAACTAAACAAGTGTTAACTAAAACAAGCTATTAAAAACTGACAATTGAAATAAAACTATAAAAATACTGATTTATATGAAAAATGTGAACTTGAAAAACTTAACTGAAAATAATGAATGATGCATTTATATAGCGCTTTCATTTTTCATTTCAAATAAAAAAATATTATATAAATATGATATAATATTTTCTTTATTTTAGATTAGTTTTAAAACCTGTTAACTGCCACTGGCCCACCGGTGGGCCCATTTGCCATTGCATGATTTAAAACAATTATATCCTATACTTAAACTGATCTAATATTGACAAACTATATATCGTTGGAAAGCTCTAAGTGTGTACTTTTCATATTTGACCACTGTTTTGGAGGAAATATTATGTAGTGACAATAATTTATTAATTTGTGATAAGAGAAGGTAGCAAAAAAATCAAAAGTATACCAGGAGTTATGAAAACACACTTACAATCACTTAAACTTCAGTTTTTATGTTAATAATCCAAACAAAATATATTTTCTAGTAGTTGTCCAAAATATTTTACATCTTGAACACAATGTTTTAAATAATAAAAAAAGGATATCAATCTTTGCTGTGGTGTGAAGTCAAGTGGTCTCCAAGTGTCCTTTAGGAATCATCAATTGGACATGAATGTCACCTAGTGGCCTTTGTTGGTATAACAGCTCACAAAAATCTCATTTTTTTATGATATCAGTCTCAAATTTGGAACACAACTTCTTTAGACCTATAGCTTTTATTTCATATCATTTTTAGGGTGAACCAAATTTTTAATGATATGTTATTTTAATAAAATATAAAAGTTTATTTATTATTGCTTTTTTATTACAATAAACTTAAACAGCTATAACTTTTTTGTTAACAAATTTAAACTACAGACACCTGTGCAAGAAACTTCAAAGTCTCTTCTTTAAAACAAGACCAGAATGAGGATCATATTCAAAAGCGTTCCGGAATTATATTCATTTGAATTTCGACATTATATTTGCAAGCCTACACTCAAAAATGGGCGTGACAGTTAACAGGTTAATTACTAAAAACACATTTTAACAGTTTTAGTTAATAACAAGACAAGTTTTATTGTTTAATAATGTTTTGAATGACTCATTGTTTTATTAAATGGCAGAATTCTTCAGCTGATCTAGAAATATTCCACTATATATAATATTATATTATTATAGAGTCAGATGTCTGGAGCTCTCACTCACCGCTAGGTGTAAAGGGCTGATGGGAGGCTGGACGTCTGTGTCGTGGAGGACGCTTGATGCAGACGTGTCCATCAGCTGAAAATACATTCAATTATATATCAGACGAATAAGGTGAAAAAAATATGTTTTCATACTTGAGAACATGAAATGTCATTGCATGTACGTTATTCAATATTCAGAGAAATAAGGGCAGGATTTGATTTTAATTATCAAGATGAGATTGGATCATGTTGGGCTGTTATTCGTTAATAGCATTTTTCCAGCTTTATAAGCTTGGATATGCCAACAGAACAATGTTTCAGAGGTGGAAAGAGTTATTACAGTTTGACAGATGAAAGATTATGAAAACATTCTCTTCTTCTTGCACTGATAAATCAGACATAATAAGAGCAGAAACATTAATAAATACAGTAAATAGAGATCTCATGGTGACATTATGAGTCCATTAGAGGGCAGCCCTGGACAGATTCTGCATTGATTGTCAACTGAAACACAAACAGGTTTCAACTCACCACATCTAACGGCGTTTCATTAGCGATCTGCAAAACAAAACACGGATATGAGCACCTAACACAGCAGCGAGGAGTGTTTTAATCTCACGGTGTGTGTGTGTGTGTGTGTGTGTGTGTGTGTTAGTGATGCACTGACCAGCTCCAGACACACTCGGTGGCCGTACGCTGAGGCGTAGTGAACGGCGCTGTATCCGTCTTTATCCCTGAGAGCTGGATTTGCATCATTCCTCAACAGATACTCCAGACACCTGACAGAGACAGCGATCAGAGTCAAACACACACTATATACAGACGTTCAAAACCACACTCATTTTCTCCATAGTGAAACTGATTAAGATAAACCTACGGTGAACTCAGGCTTTGTTTATCAATGGTATAGGATTTTGTTAAAGCCATCAGTTTGCATTATTTCAACTTAGTGTTTTAATTATTGCTTTCAACAGCAGAATTTGTGGTAAAAACTACATTACCCATGATGCTGTTCAGAAAATTCCACCAATCAGAGTCATTGCAAGCAAATCTTTTTTTTGGGGGGGGGGGGGTTCTTCATAATTTCAGCACAGATGTAATTATTTCAGTTTACAATCTTTCATCTAATATTTATATTTTATTTCAGCTTTATTAAGTTTAAACAAACGTTTTTTATAATATTAGTTAACAATACAATGCAAAACACAGTCCTTAAGAGAAATTGATTTTAAAGATAACTCAAACTGTTCACGCTGAGGGTGTTAATCGATGGTATATGCATTTACTGAAGCAATCAAGTCACATTATGTCAACTTACTTCTAGAATAATCGTGAAAATGCTTCTGTGAAAAGTGAGCGGCACGAATGTATTCTCTTTGTGAAATGAAGTAGTATGCAGTATCTGTGCACAATAAACAATTTCTATGTGCCTGAAATACCCGCATGGCCTACTGATACAGTATGTGTGCAACTAGAACACACTACAGAAAATACTGTGTCCCACAATGCAGTGCACTCCACTTGACCTTGAATGTGTGCAGTGTGTTTGTGTTCACTCACTTGCCGTCCGAGTCTGCGGCAGCGGTGTAGTGCAGAGGACTGCAGCCCCTGACGTCCCGCTCGTTCACACTGGCCCCGGAGCCCACCAGAGCAAACACACACTGATAGTTACAGTTAGCAGCCGCGTAATGCAGCGCAGTCCTGAGAGAGACAGAGATAAATCATAACCATATTCCTGCTGCAGGATTCCTCTAATGCAGCTCTAGCAGTATCAGTGCTGTAGGATAATACACATCCCAGACGGCTTTAATGACTCCAGATGACTGTAAGTGTGGAGCCTGTCAACAACACAGCTGGCTCATATATATATTTTTTTTTATTTAACCTTTATTTAACCAGAAGAGACTCTCTGAGATTAAAAATCTCTTTTGCAGGAGTGTTCTGGCCAAAATGGACAGCAATACATCAGTTTCATTACAAGATATTACAACACAGACAGACTAGAGACACTTAAAAAAAACAGTAACAATATTTAAACCACATATATATGACGAACCACTATATTATATAAAATATAATATTATAATAAGTTATTTAAGATAATATATGTGCGCGCACAATATTTTTTATCATATTTTAATATTTATTAAAGTATCAAAAAGTAAATTAAATATGTGGATACATAACAGTAACAATAATAATTTTTAATCGTAAAACAAAAATCAAGATAATCAAAATAATATACTTTAATTACACTACAATTCAAAAATCAAATGCATCACAGTTTCCACATAAATATTCAGCAGTACAAGTGTTTTCAACATTGATAATAATCATAAATGTTTCTTGAGCAGTAAATCAGTATATTATTATGATTTCTGAAGATCATGTGACACTGAAGACTGGAGTAATGATGCTGAAAATACAGCTGCGCATCACAGAAATAAATTACATTTTAACAGATATTAACATAGAAAACTGTTATTTTAAATTCTATAATATT
Organism: Schizopygopsis pylzovi; assembly: GCA_027422435.1. Classification (NCBI taxonomy): domain Eukaryota; kingdom Metazoa; phylum Chordata; class Actinopteri; order Cypriniformes; family Cyprinidae; genus Schizopygopsis; species Schizopygopsis pylzovi. The sequence goes on along the minus strand of CM049818.1, from coordinate 2,919,381 downwards.
TTTACAATTTTCACTTAATTTTTACTGTATTTCTGAGCACATAAATGCAGCCTTGGTGAGCAGAAGATAAATCTTACCAACCATAAACTTTTGAACACTAATGTTTGATTTTAAAATTAAATTAGATTTAATGATCTAATGCAACTCACCTCCCAAATCTGTCTTTCTTATTAAAGTCTGCACCTGTGTTTAGCAACAGATTCAAACACTCCAGATTCCTGGAGAAAAGAAGAAGAGATGGTCACATGATCAGGACAACAGATCATCCAGGCCACAGGGGGCGCTGATGAGCCAATCAGAGAGCAGCAGCGATGTGACTCACCCTCCTGCAGCCGCCGCATGCAAACACGTCCTGCCCAAGTCATCCGGCGTGTCGACGTCAAAACCTGAACCAACAGATATCCATTATCAAGACCAGATAAAAGCCCAAGGCACTTTACTGAGAGAGGGAAAATATGCATAGATATCATGCACATAAATCAATTTTAACTGGTTATAAACATCATAAATGAATGTAATTCACCTGAGGAGAGCAGTTTCCGGCAGCAGTCTGAAAATCCGCTCAGAGCCGCCAGATGCAGCGGGAACATTCCGTGGATGCCCCGCCTACAGAGGCGGAGTCACGGTCACATGATCAGCGTGAGCTCATGAATTATGTGTAACTGTAAACACATGTCCTGTCACTCACTTTGCCGTGTCCGCACCGTTGGTTATGAGAGTGTTGATGAGCAGCTCGTGACCGTAACGTGATGCTATATGAAGCGGAGAGTTTCCGTTCTCGTCCTCGCTGTCGATCTCTGCACCTATAAATGAGGAAAGAGAGGATGAGGAGAAACAGGAGAGGAAGATGAACCAGAAATGGAGAGAATAAGACACTCACCGTTCTGAATGATGGCCTGTGATCTGGAGTATCGCCCGTGAATGGCTGCCATGTGGAGAGGAGTTTTACCATCTTTACTCTGGACAAGAGAGAAAAAAAGACTCTTCTGCTCACCAAGGCTGCATTTATTTGATCAAAAATACAGTAAAATCAGTAATACTGTGAAATATATAGTAAAATGTAATTTATTTCTGTGATGCGCAGCTGTATTTTCAGCATCATTACTCCGGTCTTCAGTGTCACATGATCTTCAGAAATCATAATAATATGCTGATTTGCTGCACTAGAAACATTTCTGATTATTATCAATGTTGAAAACAGTCGTGCTGCACAATATTTTTGTGGAAACTGTGATTTTCAGGATTCACAGATGAATAGAAAGAACAGCATTTATTTGAAATGGGAATCTTTTGTAACATTATAAATGTCTTTACTGACACTTGATTAATGTAATTTGTTCTTATTATAAAATAAAAAAATAACTGTATGCACTTTATAATATTGTTAGAAAAATGCTAAATAGAAACATTTAATTAGTTGTTTTGGACAGTATCACAATATTAAGATCAGTGAAATTTATACAATCAGATGGCTTTCTGTATTTTGCATTAAAGCATGTGAACAACCAGACTTTCTCATTTTGCTCTGCTCTCATCTGCCATTTGTTTAATTTTCATTTCATGAATGGTCAATGTTATGAATGTTTGTGTGCAGTAAGGGCATTTGTGTCACTGGCTGTATATGTCTGATTATAGTTTAAAGACATTAAAGGTGGGGTGTGTATTTTTCCTAAAACAAGTTAGAAAAACAGAATCGGGCCCAGTAGAAAAACAAACTAGTAGCCAATCAGCAGTAAGGGGCGTGTCTACTCATGATGTGAGGAGAGAGCGCTCAGTGCACACGATAGACATTAGCCGAGCCGAGCGACAACAGAAAGATAGAGAAGGCGGATAAAAAAACAACAGAGGAAAAAGTCTGTGGAACAAAAGAAGGCTTACACCGTGTCTACACCGGACGCCGCACCGCAACAGCTGAAGTCTATCTACACCGGATGCGACCGTTGAAAATAATTTTGAAATTTGTGCAATATGTCAAAAATAGAACGTGGCAGCAGTTTACTGTCGAGGATTTGTCGTGTCGCCGCGCCGCATCCAGTGTAGACAGCATCACTGATTATGAGTTCTATAGTAGCTCGCATCCGGTGTAGACATGGTGTTACGATAAGGCAAGAAGTAGGACCCGTGTAAATATCAGATCAGCTTTCCAGAGCTGGAGAGAACTCAAGGAGCGGGAAGGCCTGCGATCGGACGCTGAGGTTGCTTTGTTTTGGTGTTCAGCCGTCTGGCTGAGGCTTCTTTGACTTTGAATCTTTCAAAGTGTGAGTTTGCAAAAGCGGTGATCACATATTTGGGTAAAATGGTAGGTCAGGGGCATGTGAAGTGAGTGCAATCCTTGATTTTCCCATTCCTGTAAATAAAAGAGAACTTCGAAGGTTTCTGGGAATGGCAGGATATTACCGTGGATTTTGTTATAATTTCGCCACGGTGGTGTCTTCGTTGACTGACCTTCTTAGCACTTCGAGAAAATTCGACTGGGATGCAAGGTGTGATCATGCTTTCACTGCAGTGAAAGATTTATTGTGTAACGCGCCAGTTCTTTTGGCTCCTGATTTCACACAATCTTTTCAGCTGAATGTTGATGCGAGTGCTGTTGGAGCTGGTGGAGTGCTGATGCAAGAGGATGACTCGGGTATTGAGTTATTTTTCTAAGAAATTTTCAGTGTAACTACAGCACGATTCGAGAAAGAGGCGCTGGTCTTGGTGCTGGCGTTGCAACACTTTGAAGTGTATCTGGAGGGCCATTGTAGCCCAATTAAAGTGTACACCGATCATAGGTGAGTAACATTGGTTTTGCTTTGTTTCACAGAACTAATCGTTGCCTGGGATGTGTACATATGTATGGGGCGGAGCTATCAAAATAGGGGCGGGACCCTTTTGGGGTAGGGGCGTGTTTGTTTTGGTGATTTCAAATATCATAATTGGCTACCAGAAATCACTT
>CM049818.1:2878943-2911443 GCA_027422435.1 Schizopygopsis pylzovi | reverse complement strand
AGGACCAGCAGCTCTATGATCTCAGCGTCGCCCAGGTAAGCAGCAGCGTGGAGCGGCGTTCTCTTCTCACTGTCCTGAGCATTCACAAACACAACAGTTCATGAACCATCATGTTTAAACATTCAGCAAATACAATCGCTTCTAATGTTCAAGGCTGCATTTATTTGATTAAAAATACAGTCAAAATTGTGAAATAATATTATAATTCAAAATAATCATTTTCCATGCAGATATATGTTAAAAATTAATTTATTGCTGTGATCAAAGCATCATTACTCCAGTCTTCAGTGTCACATGATCTTCAGAAATTATTCTAATATGCTGATTTGCTGCTCAAGAAACATTTCTGATTATTATCAATGTTGACATCATTTGTGCTGCACAATATTTTGTGGAAATCATTTTTTTCAGGTTTCTGATTAATAGAAAGTAAAAAAGAACAGGTTTTGTTTGATCTTTTGTAACATTATAAATGTCTTTACAGTCACTTTTGATCAACGCTGCATCCTTGCTGAATAAAATAATTTGTATTTTTTTTTTAAATCCGTTGCTGATTGGTACAAAAGAAACACATCATCCAATCAAATACTCTCGAACTACTGCATTCAATCTCATTTCTGCTCAAAACAGTGGTTTTATACTCGTCTGTTGTTTATGTGATTCACCTCTGATTTGCATGAGTTTTACTCCATTTGTGAGTGTTTGACATATGAGCGGTTTCAGCAGGGTGTGTGTTATTTGATACACACTGGATTCTCGTGCATGGCACACAGTGATGCATTTGTATGCATGTGCGTGTATGTGTGTGTGTGAGATCAATGCGGCCGCAGATCTCTAGAGACGGCATGCAGAAACACGAGACACACACACACACACACTTCTCTATTTCAGGTCCCTGGGATCTTCTGCGCATCACTTATACTTCAGCTTTAAGTATTCCTCCAGATGTTTGAGGAAAGCAACCGGACGTTCGACACTTACATCAATAAAGGGCAGGCAATTACTAAAGAGCGGCTATCATTGATTCTTCAGTGTCATGCCACCCTGCAGGCTTCTGTTTTCCATCTGGTCTGGAATGAGAATGGAAAACAGGAGGCCAAGCAAAACCGAGTCACGTGACCCGACAGGCCCTCAGTGATTGGCTGGCAGCGGAATGGGCATCTCTCCAGGCATCGGCGATGAAAACAGACTCCTCAGTAAAATAAACCCTCTTCAGTCCAAATGCAGGCTCATGAGAGCCTATTAACCTCTCAGACGAAGATCCATTACGAAACTATGAGAAATAATGTACAAGAACTGCCACTGCGAGCTTTTCAGAAGGGTTTCTAAGATCATCCATCAATGAGAAATCGATAAACTGGTCTCCAAACCCAGCCAGATGCAATAAAAAAGTGAAAAATGACCACTTTCTGAGAACTTCAAGGGATAGTTCATGTGTTTTTGCAAGTTATGGACATTCACCTGTACATTGACGTCTTCTTTCTTAAATATGAGAGAGCGAACTTCATCTGCGTTCCCGTTAAATATGGCTTTAATCAGAGAAGGCTGTGGAGAAATGAAAGAGAAATGGTTAAAAACAATACATAAGAGCTTCTTTAACTCTGAAAGACAAACCAACACATCTGATATCAATCAAAACTCAAATTATGACCAGCTTGTCTCAAATAACAGCGTCTGTGTTAAATGTTGTGTGAAGATGAAATGAATGAAACGTTGTGTTTAATCCATGCAGAAAAGAAATTCTGAGAATCAGACGTCAAGCGGTTTATTATAGAGAAGAAAACAAGAAACCGTTGATTCATCAGCACGCCAAAGAGAAACATTCATTGAAGTGCAGGATGAAATCAATGTATTTAATAGTGAATTAAATCAGTTCTGATAACATTCGTGAGAATATGGAGAGACGCGCAGGACCTGAACCCAGAGGTTAATCAAAGCAACGGCTTCTACTGAGCAAATGAAGATTTATAACCAGAGCAAAGGAATATATTGAGGATGCATTAATAATTATGCTTACATTGTTATGCATGCAAAGCATGTACAATTATAGATTCTAAGTGTAAATGGTTATTATCCATCCATCTATCTATCTTTCTGTCTGTCTGAGACACTGGTTAGGAGAGGAATATACTAGGCATGGATTAATATATTATTGAGATATGTCAAATCATCAAATCATAATCAATATGTCAAAATATAGAGTACAAAAGTTGCATTTAAAAAATACACAGAAGCCAGCCGTAGAAAAAGTACTGTATATAGGAAGTAAATCAATTAACAAATAAATTAAAGCACACTGTACATTATCTGTTTTGTATTCATTTAAATAAACACTGGTATTGGCTGATACTGATATATCAATCATAACTGCGGTATGTGAAAATATTATTTTGGCATGTGTTGGCTGCATACAAGCAACTAAAACAGAACCTAAAAACTATTATTGCTCATTTAAATTAATCTGAAATAAAAGAGAACAAAATGTAGTTCAAACATGAAAAAAAATTGAATTGTTAAAAGCTGAAGAACTGAAATTATTAACTGGAAATAAATAAAAACTAAAACTGTAATAAACCCTCAACTAAAATAAAAACAAATATTTAAAAGAAACAAAAACTAGTAAAAATGACAAAAACATAAAATTAATTAAGGGAAAATATAAAAATAAAAGCCACTTGAAAATATGAATCAGCCCTATAACAGTATACAAATAATACATCAATAACACTGCACCAAACACAATAAGAACAAGCATTAAATAGCATTAATAGTTTTTCCTAATAAGGACAGGCAAAACTGAAGCCCCGCCCTGTCCAGCCTCACCTGGCCCCGCCCACCTGCCCCGCCCTCCACTCTCAGGTGTCATTACAGTAAATGATTGAAAGCCTTACCTAAAGTGTACAAAGTAGAACCTTAATGGCACATTTAAGTGCTCTCCCACAGACTGCTCTCCTCTGCTGCCCTCAGGAAGACGTCTCCGCAGCATCCGATCCCGCACTAGCCACACAGACACTCCCCCAGGCTAATGAACAGTCAGACTAATACACCCTACAACACACATCCCACCTACGGAATGATGCCATGCACTGCACTTTAACACAGTTCCACTGGACTACACACACACACTGCACTAACACAACCTATCTGCTATCACTGGAACCATACAATGCACATCCACGACACTGCATATGTAATAATCTGTTGCACCTTTGCACAACTATCTGTTGCACAACTAATCTGTATGTTGCACTAACTGATATTATACCTGTCATTTGTCTACAGTTTGTATAATCTGTTGCACCTTCACATATTACTATGTATAGATGTGTACATAATGTAGAATGTGTACAATGTGTATTGGTAACTAAGTATGTCTTATAGTACACTGTGTGTACTGAGTATATGTATGTGTTTTTGTGCACATTGTCTTCTGTACAGTCTGTAAGTATGTACATATGTAAATTGTTTAGTTTATTTTATTTTTTTTGCACGTCTGGAGCACGCTCTCAAGAATTTCACTCACCAAGGCACTTGATGATGTGACAATAAAAGTTTTTTTTTTTTTTTTGAAGTGCCTTTTAGAAAGGGTGACAGCGTTTGTACCTTTTTTGATTGAAGGCTAAACAATAACTGAATGTACTCAGTTGTAAACTCTCTCACTCTCTGACAAACACACACACACCTGCTGCAGCCTGTATGTGTGGATTCACCTCACAAACACATGATGCAGCAGCTGAAAACAGACACGAAAGACAGGGGGGAACGTCATAAAAGAAAGAATGCAGCTTTCCTCTGCTTAAGGAAACATGGCCTGTTACAACAGCAAAAACTGTAGCCTTAAGCTCCTGAAAACTGACTGAAACCAGTCAGAACCACTTAGACTGATCTTCAAAGAATGCTTTTAACTATTAAAGGACAAAACCAGCTGGCTAAATCCACAGAACTGAAACCTGCCCGTCCGGTTCCTTCACTAAGCTGATGATTATCCTGCTCATTTGTCTACAGTTTCCGTTCACACGCCTGCTGTTGTCACTGATCAAGAACACAAACACTTCTGGCTTTACATGATGCATTTTGGTTTGAAATGTGTGATAAATCACAATGCATCCAAAAAACACGCAACACTTCTAGTGAGCATTAGCACAAAGATGTGTTCCTCTTCTTCTTTTGTAGGTCAATCTCAGTCAGGACAGAACAACTATATATACAGTATCTCACAGAAGTGAGTACACCCCTCACATTTTTGTAAATATTTTATTATATATTTTCATGTGACAACACTGAAGAAATGACACTTTGCTACAATGTAAAGTAGTGAGTGTACAGATTGTATAACAGTATACATTTGCTGTCCCCTCAAAATAACTCAACACACAGCCATTAATGTCTAAACCGCTGGACACAAAAGAGTACACCCCTAAGTGAAAATGTCCAAATTGGGCCCAAAGTGTCAATATTTTGTGTGGCCACCATTATTTTTCAGCACTGCTTTAACCCTCTTGTGCATGTAGTTCACCGGAGCTTCACAGGTTGCCACTGAAGTCCTCTTCCACTCCTCCATGATGACATCACAGAGCTGGTGGATGATAGAGACCTTGCCCTCCTCCACCTTTCGTCTGAAGATGCCCCACATATGCTCAATAGGGTTTAGGTCTGGAGACATACTTAGCCAGTCCATCACCTTTACCCTCAGCTTCTTTAGCAAGGCAGTGGTCGTTATCATGTTGGAATACTGCCCTGCGGCCCAGTCTCCGAAGGGAGGGGATCATGCTCTGCTTCAGTATGTCACAGTACATGTTAGCATTCATGGTTCTTTCAATGAACTGTAGCTCCACAGTGCCGGCAGCACTCATGCAGCCCCAGACCATGACACTCACACCACCATGCTTGACTGTAAGCAAGAGAGACTTGTCTTTGTACTCCTCACCTGGTTGCTGCCACGCACGGTTGACACCACCTTAACCAAATAAGTTTATCTTGTCTCATCAGACCACAGGACATGGTTCCAGTAATCCATGTCCTTAGTCTGCTTGTCTTCAGCAAACTGTTTGTGGGCTTTCTTGTGCGTCATCTTTAGAAGAGGCTACCTTGAACCTTGAACCTTCTGGGACCACCAAATTGATGCAGTGTGTGGCGTATGGTCTGAGCAGTGACAGGCTGTCCACCTTCTAGGGCTATGAAGGTCGGCGTTACAACCGCGCCACCTCGGTTGTCTATTGCCACCAGCGGTAGTGCAAGTGACGTCACACACTGTATAACTAGGGTGTGGCCATATGTGCCGTTAACACGTCCTGGCCAGGATTTTAATATTTCCTAAAACATTCAAAGTATTTTGACCAATAGCATGCAGGTATTGTACATAATCGACCAATAGTGGCACTGCGCGTGAGAAAGTGAGATCTACAGAAAATGATCAAAGCAATGCAAATATGTGCACGTGTTTGTTCGTTCAGTTGACTTGAAGCGTCGTTGCGCAGTGTGTAACTTTGTGTCAGTACGTCATAAACAGGACGAGGCAGTTACTGTGAGGGATTTGTCGTGACGTATCGCGCCGCATCCAATATAGACATCACTGATTATACAGAAAGAGAATGTGACATAACTCCTCATTTCTCTATAATCGGTTCTCGCCACACCGCTCGAGTGATGTAGACAGTGTGTATTTAACCTTCTTATTTAAGGTTATTTGTTTAACTGTATTATTTCTTTGATATTTATTTTAGTGTTTTGCAGGCTACGTGTTCACTGACGGAAGTGCTAAAATAAATATGCATGTTTGTTAATAGATGATCGAGCCTCATTTATTCATTTTTTTGCATTTAAAAAAATTATATATATATATATATATATATCACAACACCGCGCCACAGGCAGTAGTTGGTCCATTACCACCCTCTCCAACCTCTGCAGCAATGCTGGCAGCACTCATACGTCTATTTCTCAAACACAACCTCTGGATATGACGCTGATCACGTGCACTCAACTTCTTTGGTCGACCATGGCGAGGCCTGTTCTGAGTGGAACCTGTCCTGTTAAACCACTGTATGGTCTTGTCCACCGTGCTCCAGCTCAGTTTCAGGGTCTTGGTGATCTTCTTGTAGCCTACGCCATCTTTATGTAGAACAACAATTCTTTTTTTCAGATCCTCAGAGAGTTGTTTGCCATGAGGTGCCATGTTGAACTTCCAGTGACCAGTATGAGAAAGTGAGAGCAATAACACCAAATTTAACACACCTGCTCCTCATTCACACCTGAGACCTTGTAACACTAATGAGTCACGAATACTAATTGGGCCCAATTTGGACATTTTCACTTAGGGGTGTACTCACTTTTGTGGCCAGCGGTTTAGACATTAATGGCTGTGTGTTGAGTTATTTTGAGGGGACAGCAAATGTACACTGTTATACAATCTGTACACTCACTACTTTACATTGTAGCAAAGTGTCATTTCTTCAGTGTTGTCACATGAAAATATATAATAAAATATTTACAAAAATATGAGGGTGTACTCACTTCTGTGAGATACTGTATATGTGAAGTCCCTGAATAATGGCTCCAACATATGAAGGTAACTGTACGACAAGCTAAAATGTAGCAAAACATACATATGTGCATAAATAAACAAATAAATACTTTTTTTTTTTTTTTTAGCTTTGACAAAATTTAATCTAAAATAAAATTATTAGTAAAAAAAAACATCAAAGGGTTTTTTAAGTTTATCTTTGATAAAACAACTCTAAAATAAATAAAGTAATTTATCTTTGAAAAAAATTAACATAAAAAAAATTTGAAAATACATATTAGATAAAATTCAACAACCAAACAATTTACAAAACTTTTTTAAGAAAATCTCCATGAAAAATCTAAAAAGTTATGAATGAATGAATGAATAAATAGACATTTCAACAAGAAATAAACATTTACAAAAGTTTTTTTTAAATGTATCTTTGAGAAAAACATAAAAATACATAAAAATAAAATTCAACAAATAAAACTATTTACAAAATATTTTTTACCAATTATCTTTGATAAAAAAAAAAAATATTAGAAAACAACAAAAGGTTTTAAAATGTTATCTAAATCCTAAATGTGGCCTCACTTCATTAAACGCCCTTTCATATGAATCAAACCAATAGCAAAGAGTGCATGAGGTGTGTTTATGTCTGCATCTGTACTTGTTCCTAAGGGTTTACCCCGGTAACCCCGGGGTAAACCCTTGGTAATGATGGTTACCCCGGTAACCATCATTTCTGTTTACTGCCATCTGGCAAGCGCTTCAGGAGCATGTTGGCAAAAACTGAAAGACTGCGGAGGAGTTTCTTCCCTCAGGCCATCAGGCTCCTTAACTCAGTCTCATAACATCATCACATCCACAGGACTCAATTTAATAAACTGTAAACACACCCATTATTCTCCATCATCCACACTGCTGCTATGTTTACATACCCGGTACAACCTATTTGCACATTCTCTTGCACATCCGTGTTTTTTATTAATATTATTAATCCACAGTATACTGTATTGCACATTTTATCTCATTGCACATCTTACTCATTTTATTTTATTATTTGTTCCCTTTTTCATTCTCACCTATATTTATATATATATTCTCTTGTGTTATGTTTCATTGTTTTATTGCTTATGTTATTTTTATTTTCTATTTTATTATTATTATTTTATTTTTTTTGCACTTTCCATTGAGCGGACCTGTCCTGACCTACATTTCACTACTGATTATACCCTGTATGATTGTGTATGTGACAAATAATAAAGAACCTTGAACCTTGAACCTTGTTTGTTCGCATTATATTTTGCAATTGTTGATGGTCATCTTTGGCTTTTCAGATGCATCTCATGCCATATCAATTAAGAGTTACACTTTTATAAAAGACTGTATTTTAAATGAACATGTGCTGCGTGTGTGAAGCGTGTCCTATTGCTGACAGCTGCGTTTCTGTCCAGGTCAAAGGTCCAAAACTCGCTCCTGGTCACATGATCCAGGGTTTCCAAGCTTGGACCTCACCTGGAAACCCCAATCAGATGTGACAGAGACAGATGAATGTGTCTGTATCGGTCTGCTTTACACACTCAACAAACACACCATTATCATCCACCTGCAGTCAAACCAGCACCTCACCTTCTCGTCCTGAGAGGAATTCTGGGAAATGTGGTCCGGGGCGGCTTTGGAATGCAGAGGGGAGGGTTCGTCATCTTCCACCTCCTCCAGGACCACGATACACACACGACTCATGCGCTCCGACCGCATGCCTGCCTCTCCAACACACAAGCTCGAGAGTTAACACTTTGCGTTATTCCGTACGGCAGACCCATCCACGACGTTCAGCTCCAGTGCCATTAAATCCCTCCAAACGCACACAACCCCAGAACAGGGAATTCCTCAGAGCGGGAACATCAGCAGTGCTGCAGTGGGAAAATGCAGTGTCCTCATACTCACACACACACATACACACACACACTCACTCATGCACACACTCTCTCTCTGTGTATGAGCTGAGAGGACAATGGTGTGTGAGCTCCAGCCTGCTGAAACCTGCACTTTACACATACACAGAGATCCAACCCCCACCGCAATAACACACCAATCCTACTGCAGAGAGACAGACAGAGAGAAGAGAGAGAGAGAGAGAGAGAGAGAGAGAGAGCAGGGGAGGGGGGGGAGGGGGGGTTGTAATGAGAGAGCGAGCTTCCGACAGCATGAGCCTTTAACACAGTGAAATATGAGCAGAGACAGAGCTGATGGGACAAACACAGTCAGGGACAGATCTAATTATTCTTTGTCAGGACAACGAACAAGGTCACTGTGTGTGTGTGTGTATGTGTGTCTGTGTGTGTGTGTGTGTGTGTGTGTGTGTGTGCGTGCGTGCGTGCGTGTGTGTCACACACCACAGACACACACCACACACACACACACACACACACACACAGACACACACACCACAGACACACCTACACACACCTACACACACACACAGACACAGACACAGACACAGACACCACACCACACACACACACACACACGGATCAGCATGTCAACAGCCGCACATCACAGAATTGTTAATCAGATGTGATTTATGATGACTCAGAACCACACCGTCAACAAAAAACACAAAGAAGCCTCTATTTATATCTCAGAAAAATACAAGGCTACATTTCAGAAACAAATCCTGCTGGACTGAACGCTAGCAAACACATATCAACACCGTGGCAGTGACTTTTCATGGACAGTTTTGTTCAGACAAAGTAGAAACAAATGATTTGAACTAATGAGATTTATCAGATAGTTTTGCACCACAATTATCCAGAATATCTGCCTGGCACTTCTGAGCATGTTACGACAAGATTGATGTTCCTGGCAACAAAATGACTTTCTCAAAGTTTCAGCATAAAAACAGCTTCAATATCAAAGTGAACCTCTGGATCTGTTACTGACTGGAAAATGAGAAACATGACTCGTTTCACTGTATTGAAGCTGTACTGTAATACAGCCTTTGAGAGCAGACCATGTCTTATAAAAACCTTTTGAACAGTAAAATACATATACAACTTCATGTGTGAATTTAAATTGCTGCATTTATTCACTATATAGTATTTACTCAGAAAATAACTATTTTAACACATGAAATATTTGTGCTCTGTCAAACAGTATCAGAAGTGGAGGAGGTGTTTGTGTCTGTAAACATCCTGCAGCGCTGAACCTAAGCTCCGCCCCCTGCACAGCTGCAGCCAATAACACGCATCTATTCAATAACGCGACCAATGAAAACACGCGATCACAAACTGCCTGCCAGATACAGCAGAAGCACAGAACATCATTACAGACAGTCTGATGCAGACAGCGGATGATATTATTAATCTGGTGTGAAAAAATAATGTTCATATACAAGGTCCAGTGCAGAATTGAGCCCGATTCAAGCTAAATCAAGCAGCATATCAATTTAATGTACAGTTGACATTTCATTTTTTTGTTATCTTCCATAAACAGTTTAATGATTGAAATTGAGAAAATAATCTTAATTTTTTTCTAGTATCAGACAATATGATGTACAGTGACCTTCACTGACCTCCTTAAAAACGACTGAAAATATAGCAAAAATATCAACTAAATAACCAAAAGCATATCAAATATTAAAAATATATTCTAATTGTAACCAAAAACATCAAATATGACATAAATACAAACTAAATAACCAAAAACATATCAAATATGAAAAATATATTCTAAATGTAACCAAAAACATCAAATATGATATAAGATATATTTTAAATAGCAAAAATATATATGAAATATGACAGAAATATATTATATAAAAAACATCAAATAGAACCAAAACAAACTAAATATGACTAAAACATTAAATATAACCAAATATGATAAAATATACAAAATATATATTAAATAGCAATATATATCAAATACTCCAAATATGTATTATATATAATTAAAACATGACCACATATGAAATATATGTTTTTGCCATAATTAATGTGTTTTGGTTATATTAGCTAAATATAACCAAAAAAATGTATAACTTGTATATCAAATATGATACAATTATATTAAATATAACAAAATTATATATATATATATATATAGCCATAAAAAACATGACAAATATAATCACTTTGACTTAACGTTAGAAATTGTTACATATTTCTGCATGAAAAACAATATTTAACAAACAAGTCATGAAAATGTTGCTTTGCATCAGAAAGGAGTTTGCAGTGGATTGTTTTTGACCTGTATTATATTAACACGTGTTAAACCAGCATGTTTTATGACTACTAATAAGACTTGAAAAGTGAATCCACATGCAGGATCTTGTGTAAAGCTCTCTCTCTCTCTCTCTCTCTCTCTCTCTCTCTCTCTCTCTCTCTCTCTCTCTCTCTCTCTCTCTCCTCTCTCTCTCCCTCTCTCCTCTCCCTCTCTCTCTCTCTCTCTCTCTCTCTCTCTCTCTCTCTCTCTCTCTCGGTTTCTCTCTCTCTCTCTCTCTCTCTCTCTCTCTCTCTCTCTCTCTCTCTCTCTCTCCCTCCTCTCTCTCTCTCTCCTCTCTCTCCTCTCTCTCGGTTTCTCTCTCTCTCTCTTCTCTCTCTCTCTCTCTCTCTCTCTCTCTCTCTCTCTCTCGGTTTCTCTCTCTCTGTCTCTCTCTCTGTCTCTCTCTCTCTCTCTCTCTCTCTCTCTTCGGTCTCTCTCTCTCTCTCTCTCTCTCTCTCTGTCTCTCTCTCTTTCTCTCTCTCTCTCTCTCTCTCTCTCTGTCTCTCTCTCTCTCTCTCTCTTCAGAAGAGATTCGATGAAGTCAGTCTCCCTCTAGAGGACGAGAAACACAACCTCATCTCTGCTGAAGGAGATTGTTTTAGCTGTGCTCTGTGCTGGTTTATGCTGGTCTAGCTGATCTGGTTGGATGGTTTTGACCAATGTAATCCAGTTAAGTTCAAGCCCGTGTCATTCTTTCAGCAGGTCTTCAGCTGTTATTTCAACCAGCACTGAAACTGAAAGCCCTTCCAGTCTCCACAGACCACACACGTCTAGCATCAGCCTCATGTATTCATGTACAGCATCTCACAAATCAATCGAATGTCATTCAGTTTTGAATAAAAGATAAAGACTTCTCATGGTTTCACATTAATGCTATCGTTCTCCTCTTCACCAAAACTAACAGCCACTAACAGAGAAAGTGGGAAAGAGATTTCTAAATGCAGGTAAAATGAGTATGCTGTCAAAAATAAAGTGATAACTAGATTTTCTTTATCAGTTAACTTATATTAACTAAACTAAATCAACATTTGGTGTGAGCATCCACAGCAGATTTTGCCCTCGGTGGCACCAACGTACAATGCTCAGTATTAAAAGGTCAAGATATTCCACCTTCTCACATACATTAAGATCATTATCAGCCAATTTAATTTAAACTTGTATCCTCTTTTGTTCTGCAGATTATAACAACACTCTTACTTGCATGGTCTGCATAGATAATATGATTTAGTAAAAATTACAAAAGCTTAATGGCCCCCAGAATATTATGATGTATGAATATCTGAGCATGTAATGTGCCAAACGAAACATAAATATGCAACATTTTGAACAAAAAGCTGAGAAAATTGTGTTTTCTTAAAAGACTACATCAGGATCAGATTCAGATCGATAATTTGTTTGACCAATAAAGCTTTTAACAATTATTTAAAATGCATCTGGTCACTGCACAATAATATAGAAACAACATGAATGAACACAACAGCAGTTTGCAAAACTTTATGTCGTTGCTGATACTTTAAGCCATGACTATAAAATCATCTTCATGAAACTGGACATCGCCTATAGAAATAGTGTGAAAGAGCGGTAAAACACACAGATGCGGTATAAATGTGTTACAGGCTTGTAGTGGAATAGCTGATGTGTGAACATCAATAACACTCAAGCTCTATGTTTAAGGTTTGTGGGTTCACAGGATTGGAGGTGTGCACAACGGTGTTAAACATCATCTCAGCTGCTAGAGTATTTAAGTGCACAGGAGGAGAGGCCATTTCATCTGCCAGACTTTTTGGGGAACTTTTTGTTTTAAAATTTGCGTTTACGCTCCTACTGCCACTTTAGTTATTTAGTTCTGATTGAACATGCGGCTGTTAATGGCGAGCGTCGTCGCTGTGCTGCTGGCACTGAGCTGTCCATTCAGCATGTCTGAAGTTGTAGAAGCATTCAATACATGTAGTGAGTTTTTCTCCGAAAGACAGCCTCCGGTGATTCCTGGCATCCTGAATCCAAACTCTGATCACGCTCGTTACAAAAAAATCTGTCAAAAATACAGTTTCACAAGTGCTGATTCAGAATATACATTTGCAACTCTCTACGACACAGAAAGCAGGATTCCTGTTTTCTCAGCTTACAAATTCACTGGAATAGGAGATTTCGACAGACCAAGGATTCCATGCAAGATCGAGCCACAGGTGATTATTTAGTTTGTTTTATGATTCCTCGTTTGTCTGCTGTTATTGTGCATCAAGTGTTTTATCAATCTCTCTTCACCTCTTTTATTTTAATGACTTGTTCTGTAGAAGTTTTACATCAAAGTTTCTTCATCTGCTATTCAACCCAACTACTCAAACATGAAAAATGTCATTCAAACAAAATTAGAATGATGCATTTTCTTTTTCTTTTTTTGCAGCATTTAATAAGTTAATAAATGCCAGCTTAACTGGTTAATTCCAGTGAATAACTCTGAACGAACTTTGAGATAGCGTCAGAAGACTTGAATGGCAGGTGGATTCAGATACTCAAATGATTTTTACTGTGAGGAGCTTCACATGTTAATAGGCTGGACTCAATTAAGATTCTTTTAATTTGATGTTTAATTTGAAAGTGCAAATGTAGAGTAAATGACAGGCATTTGTTTGTCAGTTATTCTACAAACGAGTCAGGTTAATCTTTTATTATTTAATAACTCTTTCTCTTTCTTGTAAATATCTGCAGCTTGATCCTCATGTTCGTGACATGACTGTTCCATATAGAAATCAGGCCATCAATGACGACTACATCGAGAACAGCTTTAAAGTGAATCGTGGTCACTTATTTCCCAGCTGTCACTCAGCTAATGAATTCATTGCCAACTCTACATTCACACTCACCAACATTGTGCCACAAAATATAAACTTTAATGCTGGCAGTTGGAATCGCATTGAAAATGAGACTAGAGATAGCATGAATACAGATTGCTATGACAATAACAATAAAGTTAAGGCCCATGTACTGACTGGAGCTATACCTGGCAAAAACAAACTAAACGGTAGAGTGAACATTCCCTCTTACATGTGGACGGCATTCTGCTGCTATAACAGTAGAAAAAGACTGTGGGTCTCTCAAGCTTACTGGGCCCTGAACAAAATAGAACGTGATGATGAACCGATCAGTACAAAGAGCCTGCAGGAATTACAGATATTTCTGGGTCAAAACTGGGTGAAAAATGTGCAGCTGTTTAAGAACAACTGTAACTAAACCTCAGAATGTCCCAGAAAGCATCAGCTGGGATACAAATCCTTGAATTACCATTTATGATATTTGATTTGAGGTCTGTCAAAATGCTTGTTTAGCTTTTCCAAAATTCTAACTCATCTTGTTTTTAATTGCTGTCATTTTCTCCTCAAGTTATTTTTAGCATTTTAATTTGAACACAAACAGTACATTGGTAAACATGTCTGAAGTCCAGATCCTGTTATAAATGGACTGTCTGTAAATGTTTGTATTTTTATCCAATAAAGCTCATGCAAATGTAATCTCTGTCTAAATCCAGGGTTCCCAACATTTTCCATTCCAGGACCCACCCACACAAGTATCTATCTCAAAACCCACCAAAATAATCTTAAATCTTCAGTAGACATCAGTTTCCATGTACAGTATATCTCACATGCAGACACACACTTAGGCTATATATCAGGGGTGTCCAAACTCAGGTATACACTTTTTGAATTGGATGATCAGGGTAAATTGTATTAATATTGTGACATTCTGTAGTTTTGTCTCATATTCATCTTTTAATCATATTTGTAAATGTCTTGACTCCACAGCCAAAAGAGCAATTTTGTCAATACTTGTCAATAATTTTGGCAATTATTTTGGAGGGCACTGTGTATATAGAAAATTATGTGTGAGGTCTGAGATGTGCAAATTTAAAATAAAAAAATAAGTGTGTGTGATGAATAAATAATTGTATAATAGTGTTGTGTGTTCCATGTTTAATGTCAAGTGTTCATGAGATGGATTGCTTGGGGAAAGAAACTGTTTCTGTGTCTGGTCGTGTCCGTACTCAAAGAGCTCTGTAGCGTCGACCAGACGGTAACAGTTCAAAGAGGGAGTGTGCTGGATGTGAGCATTCCAGAGTAGGGGTGTGCGATATTGAAAAAAATTATATCTCGATATTTTTGGGGATTTTTTCGATAACGATAATTAGACGATATTTTGTCGAGTGTGTTATTGTGCTGATATCTGAATACCGTGCACAGTTGCAGTTTATTACATTCTTCATATTCTGTGTGCTCGGTTCACATCAGTGATTAATTAATCTTTTCATTTAAGTTTAAATTTGATTTTTACCTTTAATAAAGCAATTTTGTTTCTAAAAGTGTACATCTTTTGAGTCAAATTGTTTTTGATTTTTCATTTAATCAGTCAATTAAGATAATACACATTTAGGCTGCTCCCAAACAAATGAAACCAGTATCATCAAAATGAATCTCTGCAGAAGTGTTTAGATGTATTCACACACTGTTTAATGCAGCTCATATGGACATGGAGTGCTTTAACCAGTTAAAAATGCATAATTTTTTTACATTTTAAACATAAAACATTGAATACTGATATTTAAAATTATTAAAAAAATGAAAATAGACTTTAAATGTGAAATTAAACCGACAGCAGGTGACAGCACGTCACTGTTAATAAGTGAGTCGTTGCGACTGAACCGAGTCATTTAAACGATTCATTGATTCATTCAGGAACGAATCCCTCAAAAGATCCTCTGTGCTGTAACTCGGCAAAAACAAATGCAGCAAAAACGAATGCTGCAAAAACAGGCAATATGGTGTCTAAAACGTAAGTCTCTTAATATTAACTTATTGTTTATTGAACTGTTGTATAAAATCAATATCAAATTTGTAACCATGCTTATTTTTGAAGAAAAAACGGCACACTTCCTGTGATTTTAACTATATGAAACGTAAATATATACATTTTCTGCCCCCATATCTTGAATTTTGCGATCATTCTTACTGCATTTTAATCGACTGAATCATGCAGTGAAAGAACACGCTCTAAATGCGCACATGCACTGTTTAACCCGCTTCATCACCATGCAGGCTAATGTATGCATGCTCTCGGTAGGCGTTTTGTGTGGTTTTTGCAAAATACTCGATATTGTCAAATTGCACATTGTTAAAACAACAATTACAACAATATCGCAGACGATATATATCACACACCCCTAGTCCAGAGTGATTTTTCCAGCTCTTTTGCTCACTCTGGAGTTCTTGGAGAGTGGGGAGGGTTGTACCAATGATTCGCTCAGCAGTCCGGTTTACCCTCCGTAGTCTTCTGAGGTCAGATTTGGTAGCTGAGCTGAACCAGACAGTTATTGATGTGCAGAGGACTGATTCAATGATGGCAGAGTAGAACTTTATCAACAGCTCCTGTGCCCGGTTGAACTTCCTCAGCTGGCGAAGGAAGTACAGCCTCTGCTGGGCCTTTTTCGCCATGTAATTGTCCCCCTTCAGGTCCTGAGAAATTGTGGTGCCCAGGAATCTGAATGACTCCACTGCAGTCATGCTGTTCATGATGGTGAGTGGGGAGGGAGGGGGGGGGGGGGAGGGTTCTCCTGAAGTCCACGATCATCTCCACTGTTTTGAGCATGTTGAGCTTCAGGTTGTTAAGACTGCACCGGACAGCCAGCTCCTTAACCTTCTGTCTGTAAGCAGATTTGTCACCGTCCTGAATAAGGCCGATCAGTGTGGTGTTGTCTGCAAACTTTAGGAGCTTGACGGAGGGGTCTTTAGATGTGCTGTCATTCGTGTACAGATAAAAGAGCAGTGGGGAGAGAACACAGCCCTGAGGAGCTCGAGTGCTGATCATGCAGGTACTGGAAGAGAATTTTCCCAGTCTCAATACCTGCTGCCTGTCTGTCAGGAAGCTGGTGATTCACTGACAGACGGAGGTGGGGACGGAGAGCTGTGTCGGTTTATTCTGAAGGGTATCCAGGATGATGGTGTTAAAAGCGGAGCTGAAGTCTACAAACAGGATCCTCACATAAGTCCCTGGTCTGTCCAGATGCTGCAGGATGAAGTGCAGTCCCGTGTTGACTGCATCATCCACAGACCTGTTTGCTCTGTAGGCAAACTGCAGGGGGTCCAGTAAGGGTCCAGGGGAGGCCTTCCGATAAGCCAAAACCAGTCTTTCAAATTATTTCATGACCACAGACATTAGAGCCATAGGTCTGTAATCATTAAGTCCAGTCATTTTGGGTTTCTTTGCGACGGGATGATGGTGGAGCATTTGAAGCATGAGGGGATGCACAGCTCCAGTGATATGTTGACGATCTTTGTGAAGATGGGGCCATTTTGCAGTGAACCATGGTTTGTTATTGTTGTAGGTTAGACGAGTCCTGGTAGGAATGCACACATCCTCAATGAAACTGATATAAGATGTTTCAGTCTCTGTGAGCTCGTCCAGATCGTTTGCATATATATACATACATATTTACAAACCCGATTCCAAAAAAGTTGGGACACTGTACAAATTGTGAATAAAAAAGGAGTGCAATAATTTACAAATCTCATAAACTTATATTTTATTCACAATAGAATATAGATAACATATCAAATGTTGAAAGTGATGTCATGCCAAATATTGGCTCATTTTAGATTTCATGAGAGCTACACATTCCAAAAAATTTGGGACAGGTAGCAATAAGAGGCCTGAAAAGTTAAATGTACATATAAGGAACAGCTGGAGGACCAATTTGCAACTTATTAGGTCAATTGGCAACATGATTGGGTATAAAAAGAGCCTCTCAGAGTGGCAGTGTCTTTCAAAAGTCAAGATGGGAAGAGGATCACCAATTCCCCCAAAGCTGTGGCGTAAAACAGTGGAGCAATATCAGAAAGGAGTTTCTCAGAGAAAAATTGCAAAGAGTTTGAAGTTATCATCATCTACAGTGCATAAAATCATCCAAAGATTCAAAGAATCTGGAACAATCTCTGTGCGTAAGGGTCAAGGCCGGAAAACCATACTGGATGCCCGTGATCTTCGGCCCTTAGACGGCACTGCATCACATACAGTAATGCTACTGTAATGGAAATCACAACATGGGCTCAGGAATACTTCCAGAAAACATTGTCGGTGAACACTATCCACCGTGCCATTCGCCGTTGCCGGCTAAAACTCTATAGGTCAAAAAAGAAGCCATATCTAAACATGATCCAGAAGCGCAGGCGTTTTCTCTGGGCCAAGGCTCATTTAAAATGGACTGTGGCAAAGTGGAAAACTGTTCTGTCGTCAGACGAATCAAAATTTGAAGTTCTTTTTGGAAAACTGGGACGCCATTTCATCCGGACTAAAGAGGACAAGGACAACCCAAGCTGTTATCAGCGCTCAGTTCAGAAGCCTGCATCTCTGATGGTATGGGGTTGCATGAGTGCATGTGGAATAGGCAGCTTACACATCTGGAAAGGCACCATCAATGCTGAAAGGTATATCCAAGTTCTAGAACAACATATGCTCCCATCCAGACGTCGTCTCTTTCAGGGAAGACCTTGCATTTTCCAACATGACAATGCCAGACCACATACTGCATCAATTACAACATCATGGCTGCGTAGAAGAAGGATCCGGGTACTGAAATGGCCAGCCTGCAGTCCAGATCTTTCACCCATAGAAAACATTTGGCGCATCATAAAGAGGAAGATGCGACAAAGAAGACCTAAGACAGTTGAGCAACTAGAAGCCTGTATTAGACAAGAATGTGACAACTTTCCTATTCTTAAACTTGAGCAACTTGTCTCCTCAGTCCCCAGACGTTTGCAGACTGTTAGAAAAAGAAGAGGGGATGCCACACCGTGGTAAACATGGCCTTGTCCCAACTTTTTTGAGATGTGTTGATGCCATGAAATTTAAAATCCACTTATTTTTCCCTTAAAATGATACATTTTCTCAGTTTAAACATTTGATATGTCATCTATGTTGTATTCTGAATAAAATATTGAAATTTGAAACTTCCACATCATTGCATTCTGTTTTTATTCACAATTTGTACAGTGTCCCAACTTTTTTGGAATCGGGTTTGTAATTTAATTGCAATATCAAAGACTTAAGTACAATAAAAAAGCATGATATCCACTCAAATTGTGTTTCTAACATGATTAGCACATTGTTAAAATGTAGTTAGCATGATTAGGATGTTGCTAGCATGTTTTAACATTTTGCTAACATTATTTAACTTGTTGCTACCATGATTTAACACATTGCTAGCATGTTTTAGCATAATTAGCACATTGCTAATATGTTTTAACATTCTGCTAGCATGATTTAACATTAGCAAGTTTTAGAATGTGTCAAGCATGATTTAGCATGTGTGTCTTACGACAGTCATTAAGCTTTGCTATCCCTTAAACACTTAAAGGGATAGTTCACCCAAAAATTTAAATTCTGTTATACTCACTGTAATGAAGTTCTTAGATCGGGAAGAAGGAGGCGGGAACCGGCGAACATTTAAACATTTTAATAATCAAATAAACAAACACAAAATAAAAGCGGCAGCCCCTCACGGACGACTGCCGCGCACAAAACACAAACTAAAGTCCAGGCCTGGTCCTCTCTCGTCTTCCACTGTCGTCACTCCTCCTTTTATTCCTTCCGAAGCTCCTCCGTGGGACTCGAGACCGGTGAGTGGCGCAGGTGTCGTTCATTATCATTAACTCAACCGGCCTCGCTCCGTTCCCACGGCTCTCGGCCCCGCCCCACTCGTCACACTCACCCCTCATGCTGTTCCAAACCCATAGGAGCTTTGTTCATCTTCGGAACACAAATCAAGATATTTTTTATTATATCCGAGAGCTTTCTGACCCTCAATAGACAGCAACGCAATTGACACGTTCAAGGCCCAAAAAGGTAGTAACCCAGATAGCATGTGGATGTGGGCAACTTAAGGCAATGATATGGCACAGCTGACATTCTTATGGCCTGTACAAAATGGATGTAAGCCTGAAGTGGCCCACATGTAAAATAGCACAAATGGCCCAAATGCATCAAATCACATGTGGGCCTCTGTAGGAATCATTTGAACACTTTTAACTGGCCTGCAGATGGCGCCGCGTCATTCAGTTTTTATATCGACTATGCATTCCGTTTCAAATTGTTATGTTTCGTCGGGCCACAAAGAAATATACAGCTAGTATCATCAGCATAACAGTGAAAGCTAATACCATGATCCGTAATGATGTCTCCCAAGGGTAACATGTAAAGAGTGAAAAGTAATGGCCTTAGTACTGAGCCTTGAGGTACTCCATACTGCACTTGGGATCAATATGAAACCTCTTCACTGCTATGAATTGATGGTGGTCAGATAAGTTCGATTTGAACCATGCTAATGCACTTCTACTAATTCCAACTAAGTTTTCTAGTCTATTCAAACGAATGCTATGGTCGATAGTGTCGAGCGCAGCGCTAACTAGCACTAATAGAGAGATACAACCATGATAAGATGATAAGAGCAGATCATTTGTAACTCTAATGAGAGCATTCAGTACTATGATATGGTCTAAATCCTGACTGGAAATCCTCACAGATATATTTTTTTTCTAAGAAGGAATATAATTATGAGGATAGATACTACCTATTCTAGTATCTTTGACAGAAAAGGGAGATTCGAGATCAGCCTGTAATTAACTAGATCTTTGGGGTCAAGTTGTGTTTTTTTAATGAGAGGCTTAATAACAGCCAGTTTGAAGGTTTTGGGGACATGTCCTAATGACAATGACAAAGTAATAATAACAATTATTAACAATTTTATACAATTCTTCCTCTCGTATAGTAGAGAATGAATGGAATTGTTCCTCAGGGGATATATAGCGTACTATCTGATGCAATACTGTAGCTGACGGCTGCATGGTTACATCTTGGAATTAAAGTAGTTCATAAAGTCATTACTGCTGTGCTGTTGGGAAATGTCAACACTTGTTGATGCTTAATTTTTGGTTAATTTAGCCACTGTATTGAATAAATACCAGGGGTTATGTGTGTTTTTTTCTAAAAGAGAGGAAAAGAAATCAGATCTAGCAGTTTTTAACTTTACACCTCTTGTTTTGTTTTCCTCCAACTGTGCTCCATTTTCTGGGCTGCCCTCTTTAGGGTGCGAGTGAAATGTAGGGGTTCGGAAATTGCACTATTTGGATTGGTGTGAAACGCAGCAGGCAGTTGGTAAGGACTGAATGAGATGACTCTTAATTGAAGACGCACCAATTAATGTCTAGGTTCCTTTTTAGTTTACTGAAGAACTTGAAGTATACATGTGTGGTTTTCTTTCACATACACGCACACAGTAACTCGATATAAACCTGAACTAAATGGCAATGGATGGATAAGTTAGACTGAAGCTGGTGGACTTTCCACTCTTGCATGCATGACACAGCTACTCTCTTTTCACTTCTAGCTCGACTTCGGCATAAGTACGGGATAATGAGGTATCATCGAGCACTCTGATTGGTCGGGATTATCCGGGACATTCAAGAATAGCAGGGCCTTTTGTACAGCCGCCCCCGAATTCAGGGACTGAATTCGCTCATCAAAAAAAAGTTCGGCATCCTGACATCAATCATCCTCAGGTAGGGCCGGGAGCTGAATGAGTCGAGCCACAACCTGTGTACAAGTCCTACCTTTCACATCCACATTGGCTGTCCGAACACTTCCATCCGAGCCTGGGAAAACCTGGGTTACCTTTCCCACTGGCCAGAGTGCTCGAGGAAGTTGGGAATTGACGATCATGACCACATCACCAATCTCTAGTGTCCTCTTGTCAGTTCTCCATTTCTGGCGGGCTTGGAGGCAGGGTAGATAATATTTCAGGAAGTGTTTACAGAAATGATCTGCAAGCAGTTGACTGTGGCGCCAGCGCCTGCAATCTCAGAATTTTGGTAGACTACCTGAGGCAAGGATGTATCTCAACGTCCAATCAGGAAGCAGAACGGGGTGATCGGGTCAAGGTCGGCTACATCCGAGGAGGTATACCCGAGCGGCTTTGAGTTGAGGACCCCTTCAACTTAAACCAAGACTGTTCTTAGTACTTCCTCGGTGACAGTCTGGGCCCCGATGGTTACTTTGAGGGCTGCTTTGATCGAGCGGATTTCCCTCTCCCAGCAACCACCAAAGTGGGGTGCACCTGGTGGGTTGTAGACAAATTAGATTTTCTGGCTCACGAGGTGACTTTGTAGTTCATCCTGCATGGCAGCAAAGGACTCACTCAGTTCACGTTCTCCCCCTTTAAAGTTGGTGCCCTAGTCACACAGCAACTCGTATGGTTTCGCTCGGTGTGTGATGAATTGTCTCAGGGCCATTAAGAACGAGTCTGAGTCAATACTATGAAGAATGTCGAGATGGACTGCCCTGATTGTCATACACTTGAACACCACACCCCATCTTTTCTTGTTGCGGCGACCAATCTTGGGCACCGGCTGGGCTTATCCTCCATCTGCGCGTCTCAGCAGTTCCACGAGTGGGAGTACAGGCATCGACTGCCCGCCCGTGCGCAGGCTTCCGAGCTCACGCGGCTCGCGCATCACTGGTTGCTGGACGGATCCCCCCCGGCCGCCCAGGTAGTGGAGCGCGTGGTCATCGATCGTCTCCTCCGGGCCCTTCCCCGCCCCCATCGACAGGCGGTCGGCATGAGAAATCCGACCACGGCGCTCGAGCTCGTGGAGGCCATAGAGCTGGCGGATGCGGCCCAACAACGGGACGCAGGGGAGAGAGCGCCACCGTTTCCCCGGAGGGTGGGCCAGGAGCGATGCGTGCCGGAGGGCATCCCGCGACACCAAAGCAGGCCGGTGGTCCCCTTCCGTGGGATGAGCCCATGCCAACGGAGTCGCCAACACCTCCCATTCGAACCTGGCTGGCAGGCTGCGTCGTGCACCATGACCTTCCCGCCGGGGCCCCTGAGGCGGAGGTGAAGATAAACGGGAAACCGTTCCGGGCCATTTTGGATTCTGGTAGCGCCGTCAGCCTGGTCCAGTCTCACGTCCTTGCCCCTCGCACTGAATACAAGTCATTCCTGCCAATCACCTGTGTCCATGGAGACACTCGACACGTCCCCGCCCGCCGAGTGCCCGCTTCAGGGTCCTGGCCAGTGGAGGTAGGAGTAATGAAAGACCTCCCGGTTCCGGTGTTGATCGGCCGAGACTGGCCCGGGTTTGACCGCCTCCTAGCATTTGTCACCCAGCCTGCCAGCCCGTTCTTCTGGCCTCGGATAGCGGGAGAGATGGTGAGTCCCCCTCTCTAAATCCTAATCTGTTCTTTGATGTGTTCCAGCAGGTGACGGGGTGACGGCTCGTTTGGCCGGGAACAATGGGAGGACGACCGGCTGAAGCATTGTTGGGCCCAGGTTCGGATCCTGGACGGAAAAGAAGTTCAGCCTGAGCCCCATCCTCTCCCGCATTTTGTGGTTCAGAAGGGCCTGCTATCTCAGGCCGGCCAACACGATCCAACGGATTCGGGACCGGTTCCACTGGCCGGGAATGGACGCAGAGGTGAAACGGTTCTGCCAGGCCTGCCCCACCTGCCAGGTGACGTCACCCAGGAAGCCTGCTACCGCTACCCATCATCGAAGTGCCCTTCGAGCGCATCAGGATGGACCTTGTGGCCGTTGCCTAAGTCTGCCCGGGGACACGAACACATCCTGGTGATCGTCGACTACGCCACCCGGTACCCCGGGGCGATCCCCCTGAGGAAAGCCACAGCCAAAGCCATCGCTCAGGAGTTCTTCCTGCTGTCCAGCCGAGTCGGCATCCCAGCGGAGATCCTGACCGATCAGGGAACCCCCTTCATGTCCCGGCTAATGGCTGACCTCTGCCGGCTGCTGAAGGTGAAGCAGTTGAGGACCACAGTCTACCACCCCCAAGCGGACGGGCTGGTTGAACGTTTCAACCAGACTCTGAAGCAGATGTTGAGACAGGTGGCGGCTGAAGACAAGCGTGACTGGGACCTCATGATCCCCTACATCCTCTTCGGCATCCGTGAGGTCCCCCAAGCCTCAACTGGCTTCACCCCATTCGAGCTTCTCTTTGGTCGACAACCACGGGGCCTCCTGGATGTGGCGAAGGGAGCCTGGGAGCAGCAGCCGGCAGCCCAGCGCTCGGTTATCGAGCACGTAAGGGAGATGAGGGAAAGGATCGACCGTGTCATGCCATTAGTCCGGGAACACCTGAGCAAAGCACAGCAGGCTCAACAGCGCCACTACAACCGGGCGGCTCAGCCACGGGAATTCCAACCCGGCGATCGAATCATGGTCCTAGTCCCCACAGCATAATAATGTG
The DNA here is from genome assembly GCA_027422435.1 of Schizopygopsis pylzovi. Lineage (NCBI taxonomy): Eukaryota > Metazoa > Chordata > Actinopteri > Cypriniformes > Cyprinidae > Schizopygopsis > Schizopygopsis pylzovi. The sequence goes on along the minus strand of CM049818.1, from coordinate 2,887,368 downwards.
CTTTGATCAGATATAACTGCAGTACAAGATTATGAGATGCATTATATGAATGCTTGGCTAAAGAGATGTGTCTTTAATCTAGATTTAAATAAAGAGAGTGTGTCTGAACCCTGAACGTTATCAGGAAGGCTATTCCAGAGTTTGGGAGCCAAATACGAAAAAGTTCTACCTCCTTTAGTAGACTTTGCTATCCTAGGTACTACCAAGAGTCCAGAGTTTTGAATGTGGCAATTAACCTTATTTTTAAACCTTTATTTGGATATGGCAACATAATATTGTGCTCTACCATATTTATATGAATAAAACGCTGACAGAGACTATCAGCCAATCACTGTGTGCATAGTTAGTAAGCATGCTGATGTCATCCATAGCAATGAGGTCAACCCAGCCCTTACTCTTATCTTCATACATCTCTCTATGTCTTAGTAAATGTTTGTCTCAGCAGCTTCGTGAATAGGTTTTAAGAGAAAACTCTCAGCTAAAAACTAAAGCTAAAAAAGGCAACGTATCAGATGAATTCCGAGAGCGGAGGATGGGAGTCCACTAGAGGATGGGAGTTTATGGTGGATAGAATAATTCTGCTCATAGCTTGTCTTTGTCAAACTATCTCCGTTTTTCTTCTCGCATAACAGCCTATACAACATTCGTCGTAGGGGTCAAATCTTCTGGCACTGCCAGAATTTCATTGGGGGTCAAATTTGATCGCAACAACAGCCATTAATCGACTGTAGGTGAACATGTCAAACCAGCAATTAAAGACTACAGATTTTAGCCTAGGATTATAGGAATCTTTGAGGATTTTATACATTTGTCTCAAATGACCAAATCGTGGCCAAATCACACAGTGTGAGCTGGGCTTTAGGTGGTTACAGACTTGCTAAATAAAGTAGTTTTTCATATGTCCTTGAATGTCTTAAAGCACTTGAACCCTAGTAATTGCTGCTTGCAGCTAGATTTTACTTTATTTAAAGAAAATATGAAATGTTGCCTTGCCAACTAATTTAAATAAGCTTTTCATCTATAGTACTTTGAAAAATGTATAATGTTTCCAAACTTTTTACATGTTTTTAATGAAGTCTCTTCTGCTCACCAAGACTGCATTTATTAATCAGCATATTAGAATAATTTCTGAAGGATCATGTGACTGAAGACTAAAATAATGATGCTGAAAAATCAGCTTTGAACAGAGCCATCAATTACATTTCACAATTTATTCAAATAGAAAATGGTCATTTAAATTCACAATATAATAGTTTTTAGTCTATTTTTGAGCATATTGTTAATGCAGCCATGGTGAGCAGAAGAGACTTTAAAAAGTCATGTTTTCAAAAAGGGCTGTCTGTATATTATTTCTGGTTTATTTCAATTAACAAAATGTTTTTTTAATGCTTCAAGTGAGCGATAATAATGAAAAGAACCAGATGATATACGAGAACACCAGATGTCATTTCACAGGTCAACATGTGTGAAAGAAAATGTAACACTCAAAATGATGCTTGCCTATTTGGTTTCTCAGAAAGTGACCTGCATGAGTGTACAGAATTAGACGTGTGAGTGTGTGGGTGTATAGAGTTAGACGTGTGAGTGCATAAGTGTTAAAGAACATTGCTCCTGCTGTGTTAGAGAGCAGTATTTATGTCCATGCAGAGACACTCTGTGTTGTAGGACCTGAAGACGAGGCTGTTTATCGCGAGCGTCTCTGTGCTGCTGCTGGTTTTGGGTTTTTCATGCATCACATCCGAACTTGTAGACAAATTCAGTAAATGCGGTGACTTTTTCTTCAGTAAAACGCCTCCGGTTATCCCTGGCATTCTGAAGGATTCAACTGCACAGTTCAGTAATTATAAAATAATCTGTCAACGGTATGAGAACAGTGTCAAGTATGCAACCCTGTACGACACAACAAGGAAGATCCCTCTTTTCTCAGCTTACAAATACACCGGAGTACAAGAATACAAGAAATTCATTAAGATTCCCTGGATGATCGAGTCGCAGGTGATGTGTCTTACAATGACTCAAAAATGGAAACGCTTAATATACAGTATTTGCTAGCTTATATATATATAAAGCAGAATAGTTATTGTATAATTCCTGTTGTTTAGTTGACTGTGTTTCTTTTATTACTATTTGTTCTTTAGCTTGAACCTGTAGGTGCTGAGACTCGTGAGCCATTCGTCCATCAGGCGATCACTGGAGACTACTACGGTAACAATCAATCAATTCATAAAGGGCACTTATTTCCAGTCTGTTATGCTGCTGACAGAGACACTGCCAAGTCTACATTCACTCTCACCAACAGCATTCCACAGAAAGACAACTTAGAGAACGGCACTTGGATTCGCAAAGAACAAGACATTAAAGTTATGATGGATAGATACTGTCGTGACATGAAGAACAAGATGACCTTAGCCTACGTGTTGACTGGAGCTTTGCCTGGTAACAATACACTGAATAAAAGAGTGAACATTCCCTCTCACAAGTGGATGGCTTTTTGCTGCTACAACTATACAGGAAAAGTATGGCTCTCCAAAGCTGACTGGGCTGAGAACAAAAAGACGAATGATACAAACACTCGTCCTAAGAGTCTGCAGGAGTTACAAACATTCTTAAATGACAAATGGGGCAAACAAGTAAAGGTTTTTTCCAATGACTGTACGACCAGAGAACAGCCTTCTTCAGTCAGAGCAGAATGAGAACATACAAGAACCACAGCTTCACAACCGCATTTCAGATGTGATGTTTGTCAAAGCGATTCTGAGTAATGCTCTGCAAGAGAAACAAAGAAAAAAAAAATCTAGCAAAATGCTTCTTTCATTAGTGTGTACATGCTTTTTTTCTTTAATAAAGCTTGCAATTGCAAATATTGGCACATGGGACTCGTCTCACTGATTTTTGCATGTGTGTGCACAATTACACATAGGCCTAAGTGAGAAAATACAAGTGTTTTTATACAGGAAACTATTTCCTTATAACAACTAAATTCTTCCAACTATAAATATTGCATGTGGTTTTGACCTCATATTAATCAGTAAACAACACTGAATACTTCTAGCCTACATTTTTTATTTTAATTAAAATTAACTGTAAAGTGCAAAAATATTAAAATGGTAGTCAATCTGGCGACCAAACAACTAAATGCATATTTAAAGGCGTTAAAAATAAGCAAAAATCTTCATATTGAATTATAGTTGCTAAAGAAGGTTAACTTAGATGTCAACCACAACTGCTCCGAGTGTAAGAGTGGGTTTGATAGATGTCATGACACAGCAATCAGACAAGAAGAGATACACGGAGTATATGTAAACAGCACTGTAAAGCATCATAAATGAGATCGTTTGATGTTCATTGTGCGCATGTCTGTTCACGCTTTGAAGTCAAACGGCGGCGGATTTCAAAGTCTCAGGTAAAAGCGAGGCACTGATATTTATATCATCATATTGTTTGATGTAACCGCACTCGATGCTATCTGAATATCGTGTTTCGACGTTAAAACTCCTCCGTTAGTTGTCAAATGGGTGTGTAAAATCAACTATTAATTCACTCTCTTCTGATAAATCTTATGATTGAAGCTCATATTTCTCGTGTTAAGTTAAAAACGTACCCGCTTCATCCATTCTGCGTTCTTGCTTCATGTTTTGGTTTAATGAATCAATCCATGTGATCAGTCACCTGCTAAAGGTGACACCAGGAACAAAATAAGAGTTATCTAATAAATAAAATATATCGTACTAGTCTATCTAATGACCAAAGGTGAATTTTGAAATATCAGAAGATATATTTCTGATGTATTTCATGACATGGACTTTTTAGTTTTTATGAATGTAGAGTTGATTTATTAAAGTGTATGGCGCTCCCAGTGTTTATCAAAGACATAACATTTTAAGTTTTTGTGGCTGTGATGGAATACATGATTAATATTGTTGTTACTATTCTTATACATAATTAACATTGTCCATTTATTTTGGAGGATATTTTTATGGAATTAGAACATGATTAATATTGTTCTGTTACTGTCCTTATGATTAATATTGTCCATTTACTTCGGAGGATATTTGTCAGATATGTTTTTTGTTCAGTATTCAAACGTCAGTCTTTGAACTGTGACATTATCTTAAGTTGAACTACTGAACTGATCAGAGCAGTGCTTTCTGTTTCAAAGGAAGGGAGGAAAATAACCAGACAGCTGCTGTTATCTGCTTCAGTACTGCCTTAATCAAAAAAAAATGAATTCAACTTTTCTAATGTATTTCTTTAGTTTTTTGTAACAATCTTGTGCATTGTGATGTGATAAGTACAGTAACAGCTAAAATAGTTGCATTCATTTAAATCCCATTCGTAATTCCTGATCAGACAGCATTCATTCATAAACGACAGCACTCTGAATAGAGCAGGGAGTTGGAATTAATTTTATTAGTGTTATACGGAGTAAAGCTGCTCAAAATGAAGGTTTAGACACATAATGCAAACACTCTACTCCTTTAGAGTCCTTTTCAGTCTATTAAAACGACCGTGACATTCAAATCGACTGACTTTGTTAAAGAAAAATAAGAAAATATAATGGACAGTACATTTAGGCACACCGCTGACAGATACTACACACCAATATGCACAGTTCATGTTCATAGATTCATACGTACGGGGATTCAGAAATCAAAATCAAACCAGAAACATCTGTGTGGACCATTTGGTGGATGTAAAGGGGAAGTTGCTCCTGAGTGACTCGACCAATCACAGCAGAGTTTAGCTTCTCGTGCCAGCCAATCACAGCAGAGTTTAGCTTCTCGTGCCAGCCAATCAGAGTAGAGAAAGACCACGAGCAGGTCAATCACAGCAAACAAGAGCAACTCAAAGAACCCTCAAAACCCCTCAATCAACGGTTCAAGTGCTGTTTTATTTATTAAAACTCATCTATTCTCATCAATTTCTGCTGATCTGAACCAGCTCTCAATCATCAATCTCATGAAACCTGACCAAAGAACATTCACAGGTCATATTCTGCTCCAGAATCAAAACACATCAATATTATGTTTGCATTGACAATGAAATGAAAACACTTTATTTCCCATGATTTTTCTTCGTAATTCGCATTACTAAAATTAATGAACCTAATTATTACATCATTTCAATAATATTTTTTTGCATAATATACATAAAAATAATCATACAAAATATTAAATATTTTATAATTTCTTATTTGATAATTTATTCTATAATAATTGATTTATATTGTTATATATTTGAGATTTTTTTGAGATTATGAAAACGGTTCTTACTCATTTTAAAAAAGCATGTCAATGCAAAAATAACAAAAATGACCTTTGGGCTGAAATATGACCCGTGCGTGTTCTTGTAAAGTGTAGATATACATCACAAATGTGACTGGAGAGTGTTTAACAGTAATAAAGAGTGTTTACGACCTCTGACCTCTGACCTCGGCAGCGTCGTTCGTGTCTTCACCTACAATGTGCTTTCACTCCTTTCCTAAAAGCAAAACACGCCAAAATCCATCAAGAAAGCGGCAGGAGCGACGAAACATTAAAAACAAACAAACACAAAAATATCCCCAACACAACTGCATTAAAAAGCCAGACTTATAAAACAAGTCCTTTAAAAGAAGCCATTTACAACAACGGAATGTTTCGGTGGTTTAGGATTGGCTTCTGAAATTCTTCACTCGAATATACTTTAATCCCATATACGATTATTATATAACATGCATTGCACAAAAACGAATGACATCTTCTCTGATTGAAAACAGGAGTTAGAGTGTGTGTGCTCCGTCTAAACACACGTCTCTTGGTCTTGTGTTTAAGGCTGAAACAGTCTTCGGCATCAGACAGTTTAGTGCTACACTTGCTATTCTAAAATAAAGTACTTTTTAAAAAACCACATAAACACGACCCTCCACTGAATTGAGTTATAAAAACAGGACCCACAAAACATCGACACGTACATTCGTTAAAGCATATCTCCGTATGCAATGCGCTCCACGTAGCCGTCTGAGACGGTCATGCAAATATACGCTTCAACTCCACCATCTCTGTCCGCTTTGATATGTTTGAGGGCTTTAGATAATCATTAAAGGAATAGTTCAACCAAGAATGAAAATGAGCTGGAAATGCACTCATCCTCAGGCCATCTATGAGTTTGTATCGTCACAGATTTGGAGAAATGTAGCATTGCATCACTTGCTTACCTGCAGTGAATGGGTGCCGTCAGAATGAGAGTCCAAACAGCTGATAAAAACATCACAATAATCCACACCACTCCAGTCCATCAGTTAATGTCTTGAGAAGTAAAAACAGAAACAAATCCATCATTAAGACGTTTTCAACTTCAAACCATTGCTTTGACTAAAACACGAGCACCATTAAACAAAATCATGAGCTCTAAACAAATATGTGTGTGAATCTTGATGTGAGAGACATCAGGAGATGGACTTTTTCACTGGAGGAAGATTATGGACTCATATTTTAGCCGTAAGCAACGGTTTGAAGATTTGTTTCTTACAAACAAGACATTAACCGATGGACCGGAGTGGTGTGGATTACTTCTGGATTATTGTTTGGACTCATTCTGACGGCACCCATTCAGGATCCATTGCAGAGCAAGAGATGCAATGCTACATTTCTCCAAATCTGATGAAGAAACTCATCTACATCACGGATGGCCTGAGGTTGAGGACATCTTCAGCAAATTTTCATTCATGCATTAACTATTCCTTTAAGTCATTTTAGATTTGCTTAATTATTAAATATAAGCAAAAGGCAGGGGGCGTGGCTTGTTTTAATCCCCACCCACTTTCATGGTTGGCAGGATAACTTTACGCCTATTTCAGTTTCAGTGCCACTAAACGATACATCGCTTCCAACCCTTCTCGCGTGGTTCTGCTTGTAATGAGTGTTAAGGTGCATAGGTTGCTTCGGTCGGATTTCCTTCATACATTACTGACGATGAGGCGACCAATGCCAAATACAAAACAAACCCAAATAAACCAAACAAATCGTATATATTTACACAGTGTCATTCTAAACATCAGATCAGAAATGCGATGGCTCGGTGCTCGGGCTCTGCAGTCTTTCGTAGTGATTAAGACGTGACCGAACGCTTCACGATGATAAGATGAGTCCTCTATGCTACGGCCGTGTCAATACAGTGCTTTAAACGAGAACAGCTACGAGACACTAAGAGGGAGGTGTGTGTTCGAGCGTTTGCCGCCGTGATGTGCGCCACCGTCGGCCCCTGGCTCCTCCTCCCCCTCTGCATCGGCGGGAGAAGCGTCCGTCTGTCACCTCTTGTGCAAGCTGCGTGATTTCTGTGAATATCTGAGCACGCGCGGCGAGCGCGAGTGGAGCTTGACGAACAGCTCGGGGAACTTGTACTGAGGAAACAAGGTCTCCAGGAAGCCCTCCAGAAAGACGCAGGCCAGCCGGCGGTTCAGCGGTTGGTGCTGGAACATGTCAAAGACGCGCAGGATGCCCTTGCGTGTGGTTTCCGCCCCGATGATGTGCTTCAACTCATCTGGCGGGAGTCAAAATTTCAAGTCATGTTACATTTATTTGTATAGCACTTCACAATAGATTCAAAGCAGCTTCACAGAAAATCATGATGTTAATATTTCATATTTATGTCTATGTAGTTATTTTAGTACATAGAGTTGAACTAAATAAATGAGAAATATTTCCTTGGCCATTAGCTGTAATACATTACATTTAAATGCTTTTATTATTTTATTTAACGTTTATTTTATTTCAACTAAACATTCTTTTTTATGGTTTTAGTTTTAGCTAATAATAACCGTGGCACTATACATGTGTGTATATATATATATATATATATATATATATATACACACACACACAATCATGAAAATGTTTGGGGTCTTTAGGGTTTTTTAAATATAGATTAATACCTTTATTCTAAAAGGATACATTAAATTGGTCAAAAGTGACAGCGAAGACATTTATAATGTTACATAAGAGAATACTTTCGATTTATCAAAGAATCTGAAAATGAATTGAAAATAAACGTTTTACAGTTTCCATAAAAATATTGCTGCACATCACAGAAATAAATTACATTTTAAAATATATTCACATAGAAAACTGCTACTTTAAATTGTAATAATATTTCTAAATTTTACTGTATTTTTATTCAAATAAATGCAGCTTTGTCGGACAGAGGAGATTTTTCAAAAGCATTTAAAAATGTTATTGACATTTCGAATAATTTGATAATATATATAGCTAACAATAAGAGTGCCATCTGCAGAATAACTACAGATTTTCCTCTATAGACTGTGCTGTGAGTAGGGCTGGGCGGTATATCGAGTTTGTACGATATATCGATATATTTTTTATATATTTTTTTATTTTTATAAGCGATACGGTATGAAGCAATACCGTTAATATAGAGTTTGATACGA
>CM049818.1:2831443-2873943 GCA_027422435.1 Schizopygopsis pylzovi | reverse complement strand
GTGACTTCAACTACCAATATTGCTGAACACCCAGAAATTAAATCATAATACTAATGATAATAATAATAATAATTAAAATACCTATTTTGCTTAAAGAAAATGAAAACACAGAAATTTCTCATAACCGTAATGTAAAAAAAAACATTTAACCTATATACACACACACACACACACACACACACACACACACACACACACACACACACATTTTTTAAAGTAAAAAAGCCTTTTGCTTTTTAAATATATTTCTTACATTTCTAAAATGAAAGGTGGGATAAAATTATGACATTATTTGTAACATAAGAATATTTTCTGCCAAATCTCATTAAGTGAAAAGTTAATAATTGCTGCATCAGTGTAGTATATTGTACTGCTTTTAAGATATGCAGATTATAATTACTATTTCTACTATAGTAAATAACAATAATACTTTTTTTCTTATAAAAAATTTAGAAAATCTAAATCTAAAAAAATATTATAATTTAAAGGCAGTACAACAAACTACCTAGATATATACATTTTTGACAATTTAGCAAAATGCACACACACAACAAATATATATATTTTATTAATATATATTTTTTTCCCCCAGAATTTAATCTCATCTCAAAATATATACATATCGATGTGATTTGTATTGGTTTTGTAAAAATGTATTTTAATCCAGAAATTTTTCACATTTTCTTTTTTGCGTGTTTTAAACGTGGTAAAATGTGTTAAACACCAATGCATCGCAATAAAGACACAAGTGATTTACGACCACATGTCTACCATGTTGTTCTACGTTGTACTGTCTTCAAGATATTTTAAGATACTGCATAACTTAAAGGCAGCACAAGAAACTGATCTGATGGTTGAGGTGTGATGTAAAGGTCTCACCTGCTCTGTGATGCGCATGTGGAAGTCGTGGAAATCGCTGTAGCGGCGGTACGTCTTCCAGACGTCCTCGCTGCCGTCCGAGTTCTTGCGTATGACGGTGATGGTATAGAGAGCATACGTCTTCCCATGATCATTACACATGCCTGCCACAGGAAGCAGGTTTAGAAAAGCATCAGCTACAGCACACCGGGAGAGAGAGAGAGAGAGAGAGGCGGGAGCGATGGAAACGATGGCAGGGGAAAGAGAACGAGAAGCACAAGAAAGACACACAGCAGAGAGAGGACAACAAGACAAAGCGACAGAGGGGAAAAAAAGATGAACGTAAGAAAATAATGAAATAAACCTGATGAAATGATAGTGTCACAATAAGAACAAACACAAAGTGGCAGGAAAAGTGTTGCTCCTTCAAATAAATGAAGCTTGAAAATGAGAAGAAGTGATGACTAGGAAGAGAGAAGAGTTCACCAGTACAGACACTGAACCGCTCTTTAAATCACACTCAGACTATTACCATTTACATTATTACCATTAAACATTATTAACATTAAACATTATTACCATTTACACGAGTCATTACTAACATTATTAACATTAAACATTATTAACATTTACACAAGCCATTATTAACATTATTACCATTAAACATTATTAAAAATTTACACGAGCCATTACTAACATTATTAACATTAAACATTATTAACATTTACACGAGCCATTACTAACATTATTACCATTAAACATTATTAACATTTACACGAGCCATTACTAACATTATTACCATTAAACATTATTAACATTTACACGAGCCATTACTAACATTATTACCATTAAACATTATTAACATTTACACGAGCCATTACTAACATTATTACCATTAAACATTATTAACATTTACACGAGCCATTACTAACATTATTAACATTAAACATTATTAACATTTACACGAGCCATTACTAACATTATTACCATTAAACATTATTAACATTTACACGAGCCATTACTAACATTATTACCATTAAACATTATTAACATTTACACGAGCCATTACTAACATTATTACCATTAAACATTATTAACATTTACACGAGCCATTACTAACATTATTAACATTAAACATTATTAACATTTACACGAGCCATTACTAACATTATTAACATTAAACATTATTAACATTTACACGAGCCATTACTAACATTATTACCATTAAACATTATTAAAAATTTACACGAGCCATTACTAACATTATTAACATTAAACATTAACACGAGCCATTACTAACATTATTAACATTAAACATTATTAACATTTACACGAGCCATTACTAACATTATTAACATTAAACATTATTAACATTTACACGAGCCATTACTAACATTATTAACATTAAACATTATTAACATTTACACGAGCCATTACTAACATTATTAACATTAAACATTATTAACATTTACACGAGCCATTACTAACATTATTAACATTAAACATTATTAACATTTACACGAGTCATTACTAACATTATTAACATTAAACATTATTAACATTTACACGAGCCATTACTAACATTATTAACATTAAACATTATTAACATTTACACGAGCCATTACTAACATTATTAACATTAAACATTATTAACATTTACACGAGCCATTATTAACATTATTAACATTAAACATTATTAACATTTACACGAGCCATTACTAACATTATTAACATTAAACATTATTAACATTTACACGAGCCATTACTAACATTATTACCATTAAACATTATTAACATTTACACGAGCCATTACTAACATTATTAACATTAAACATTATTAACATTTACACGAGCCATTACTAACATTATTAACATTAAACATTATTAACATTTACACGAGCCATTATTAACATTATTAACATTAAACATTATTAACATTTACACGAGCCATTACTAACATTATTAACATTAAACATTATTAACATTTACACGAGCCATTATTAACATTAACATTAAACAGCTCCACATTTCAAACAATCTAAATGAATAAAATAGAACTTAGGACCTTTTTAGAAAGTCATATTTCACCTCAAAATCAAAAAGGAAAAATAAAATTGCATAAAGACAATTAAGCTTATTTTAGGACAGTTGCGCTGTTTGTGAAATTATTTTGATAATTTATCATGACAAAAAAATGCACACTAATGCATCTGGACATTTTTTGTAACTAAAAATAAAATAAAAAATCTAATGATCAAAATTAAAATGATTAATCGCGATTAATCGCATTCAAAATAAAAGTTTTTATTTACACAATATATCTGTGTACTGTGTATATGTATTATGCATATATAAATACACACACATGCAGTACATATTTTTTATTTATTTATATTCACATAATTTGTATTATCTAAAAATATATTTATTATATAAACATAAATTTTGTCTTAAATATACACATGCATGGGTGTGTATTTATATATATATATATAAATAAACACAGCACACACACATCATATCTTTGAGCATAACAAAATGTGCATTTTGTCTTTTGATATTAAGGTGATATTTTTTTACACAGTTAAACCAAGTATAATGCAATAAAGACACAAGCAATTACCACTTTTCTACCATGTTTTTCTAATCTATTGTCTAGTCATTTTAAGCAATAAACATGCCTTTGTAATGGTCATTTTCATTGAGGACAGAAAACACTGTGCCTAGTAAGGACACAGTACAGTATTCATCTACTGAAATGATTAAGAGCAGGTAAAACTCTCACCCGTATCAGAGATAAAGGCATGAAGCTGAGCAGACTCATCCACGCTCCCGCTGCTGAGATCATCTAATGACTACAAAACACAATCATTAGACACTCAACCACGCCTGATGTGTGTAATATTACATATGAACAGCTTTATTTGACATACTAAATGAATGCTTCCTGTTGGAGACCCATTGAACGACTCTGGAGAAACAGAGAAATATTAATGAATTTTAGGAGATGATGTGTAAACAGGCTCGTTGATGGCAGATCTGGTATCTGTGTGTTGGTCACCTCCGTCCCCGTCGTCTGAACCCCTGAAACTGGGCTCTTTCAGCATGTCCAGCTCGGCCAGCATCCGCACGTACAGCGGGTGCTGCTTAAACGACGGGTAAAACCTCTCATCCCGCAACATCATATCATACACCTGAGGAACACAGAGAGCTAATATAGTGGGCTTTTTATGGTTATACAGACCTGCACGATAAACCATCAAAAACTCAAATTGCACTTGTACTGTTCAAAAGTTTTAGATTGGTCTCTTTTGCTAACTAAGGCTGCATTTATTGGATCAAAAATAATTTGCCATTTAAAATAATGGTTTTCTATGTGAATATATGTTACATTTTAATTTATTTCTGTGATCAAATCTGTATTTTCAGCATCATTACACCTGTCTTCAGTGTCACATGATCTTCAGAAATCATTATAATATGCTGATTTTCTGCTCAAGAAACATTTCTGATTATTATCAATGTTAAAGTGACTTCACAGTCCATGAACATTTTTACTGGTCATTAAACCGAATGTGAATTATTTGATTAAAAACAGGCAGAACAAATTGGGGAACACATCTAATTGTAATTTTGATTTTGTATTGATGTTATTATTTGTATTTAATTACTATTATTATTATTTAATCAAACCATAAAAAATATCTGATGTACTTAATCATCTTTTCTTTATAATACTACTGAACTGCAAAGTAGTTCATAATAATTTTAATTTAATAAAATAATAAGTATTATTATTATTATTGTTGTTATTGTAATTCACATTCTTATTTTATATAACAACAGTAAAATTACAATACTAATATTTATTGTTGCTTTTTTCGTTGCTTTTAAATATTAAATCACTGAGCTTTTATTTTGGCGGAAAACCGCAGGGAAACTTCTCCGTTTTGAAATGCTTCTCTTTTGTTCACAACAGATTTATGAACGCATCTCATTACAAACTTGGAACTACGTTTGGCGCATGTTGCATTTTCAAAAGCTCGTTATAAGCGACTCGAACTCAGAGCTTGCAGAGATGGAGTTCGACTCTGAAAACACTGTTAGCATGAGCGGCTCTGATATATAATTACAATGCAGTCTTGGCGATTTGATAATTGCGCTAAATCATATCACGTTCATATGTGACCCTGGAGCACAAAAGCAGTCATAAGCAGCACAGGTATATTTGTAGCAATAGCCAACAATACTTTGTATGGGTTTAAATGATCAATTTTTATTTTATGCCAAAAATAATTAGGATATTAAGTAAAGATCATGTTCCATGAAGATATTTTATAAATTTCCTACCATAAATATATCAAAACTTCATTTTGGGTTTGTAATATGCATTGCTAAGAACTTCATTTGGACAACTTTAAAGGTGATTTCTCAATATTTTGATTTCTTTGCACCCTCAGATTCTAGATTTTCAAATAGTTGTATCTCAGCTAAATATTGTCCCATCTTAACAAAAAAATTAAAATAAAACAGCTTTCAGATGATGTATAAATCTCAATTTCCCAAAATTGACCCTTATGACTGATTTTGTGGTCCAGGAGTTACATATATGCTTGACGAAACATCAGTCATCACCTTTTTCTGGATTTCATCAAATATCTCGGGTGTGGGATCCTCTTTGTTGAGTTTCTGAGCCAGTCTGGTTACAGGACGCTTCGTCCACCTGCACCCTAGGAGAGGCCTGAGTGGAAATAAACCTGTTAAACATCACTTCATGGACCCTTTACTCATTCTTACTGGTAAATCTCAGTCCTCTCACCTTCTCGGACAGGTACTGGTCATAGATGCCGAGCGCAGTGGATCTCAGCAGGCCTTTGGTGGTCTGGCTGCTCTGCCTCTTGCCGTCTCTCTGGCTGCTCTGTAAGACCTCCAGCTGCTGCTGGGCCATGACCCGATAGCCCTCCACCGTCAGCCAGAAGAACAGGAGCGACTGACCGCCCATGGGCTGCATGTAGTCTAGAGACCGAGAGAGATGAACTGCATTGAGGAAAGATATCTGAAGAGAGGACAGTTTGTGTGCATCCGCCTCGACTCACCCATGAAGAACTGCAGCGCGATGTTGTGCACTAATATATGTTCCAACGGAATCACACACAGCTTGCCAAAATTAGCTGCGAGTTTCAATGTGTCCACTTCCTGTTAAAAAAAACCCAAAATGTGTTAAAAAGACTTATTGGCAGGTGAAACGTTAATAGTCAGACAAATGATTAATTGCTGTTAACCTGAAATTATTTTATTAAAGGTACAATAAGTCAAATTTTTATTAATTTTATAATGTTTTTGAAAATTACTGTATTTCTGTAATAAACATCATTAAAATACAGTAATATTATTAATAATAATAATAAAATAATTTTGGAAAATAGACATATTTCTGTATTTTTAATTCTGTAATAATTAACTGATAATTAATATAACATATAATACAATTAATATTTTATTTATAACTATATATTTATATTTTAATTATACATTCTTATTGAGATACTATTACAGTGTGTATTAATATTTTGAATGACATTTTCTTTTTAATTCTAATGTGTTAGTAATTTTGTTGTGCATTTTGTTCATTTTATTAGATTATAAAAATAATAATAATTAGATGCTGTATATCTTTTATTAATTTATATTTCAGTTTTAGTTATTAAAGTACATTAAGTCAAATAAAATTCAAATGAGAAACGCTGCCTTTGCAACCATCTAAAATATAGTTTATATATATATAAAAAAAAATTTTAGTTCAGTTTTATTTCAAGAAATGAAAATTATAATTGTTTTAGCTTCAGTTAACTATAATAACCCTGATTAAGAGGAATTATTTCATGTTTCAATTACACTATTGTTAATGCTAAATTGATCCTTATTTAAAAGAAATGCAAATAGAAATGTTTTTAATGAATATTCATGTATTATAAGAAGGTAAATGTGAGTGAAACAGCAGAGATTGGTTTACCTTCCCTGATTGTAGCCGTTGTATCCGTGTTTCACAGACTTTCTTCACAAAGAGCAAACTATTGATTTGATTCTTTATGAAGTTGATATCTGTGAGTGTGGAGAGAGAGAAAATGAAGTGTTTGTTATTATAAAGCCTTGAACTTGCTCTTAAATTTTCAGAATTCAGTTTATTTTCCAACCGAATGAAGAAAACACTTAAGCGTATGCGTGTAAACAACACGAGTGAGTGTGTGTACCGTCTCCTCCCGTGTCCAGAGATCGGAGGTACTGAAGCTCCTCCAGGACTTTGTCTTTAACGGCCTCCAGCTCGGCCACTTTGTCTGTCAGCTTTAAGATGTTCAAGAAGGCCTCGTAGTTACAGCTGGAGTCCCGAATCTAAACACACAGACCAAACTTCTTAGGTAAAAGGCCATTCATGACTAGGGTTGGGAATAGAAAATCGATTCCGATTCCAGAATCGGATACTTAAGGTCAGGAATCGGATACTTGTTGTCAAATTAAAATTTCGATTCCGTCTATCGATTCCTATGTGCTTTTGTTTCTTCATCTGTGAGGACCGGTGTGATCTAGTGATCTGCCAGGACCTTGCTCGCTAATCTAAGCCTCCCAAAGTTTGGCTGCATTTGCGATCAGAAGCCAAATATCTGTGATATCTGTGAAGAAGTATAATATCTGTGAAGAAGTATAATATCTGTGAAGAAGTATAATATCTGTGATCAAGGGTGTAACCATGGTATAGATATTGGGGGGGTCCAAATGTGAGCCCTCCCCCAGATATTTTTTTTTAAGTTCAGTCGCGGATCAGATCGTAAAAACAAACAGGCCAGGCCATCAACGAATGAACTGAGTGGGATGGAGTGGAGTGGGAATGATTATCAATGGAGTGGGAAGTGCGGGAACTCCTTGGTCTGTGACTCCAGCAGTTCATTATTCAGACTATTTTCAGGGTATCATGCTAGCTACCTAGCTATAATACTGAGCCATTTAAACGTGATATTTTTTCACATTTATAAAAAAATTTCCGCGGTATTTTTGACCATGGCACTACTTTTTAGGTGTCTACTTGCTTACCGTCTAAAAAAAAAGGCGAATGTCCGCCTGTTCGTCCTGCTTCTTTCTTTTAGCTCCTACCGTCATTTAATTTAAGCACCAATGACAGTTGGACTGAGCGTTTTTTTCAGACGATGCCGCAAGCCGGCGTTTACGGGCTCAACCAAGTGTACAATCGAGGGGGGGTGGTCACACAGTTTTGTTTCCCTTGAAATTTCCTAAATTGAAAGTAAATCGGAAATAACAACAGATCCACTATCATATGTCACATATTACAATATAATAGGCCCATTATTGGGGGGGACAGATTGTATAAAAGTATATGGTGGTTACGCCCATGTCTGTGATAGCTAAACATGTTGCAAGAGAGGTGTCACCACCAACATGACATTAATTTAATAGATCGTTAATGATCGCGAACATGACAAACACTAACGTGATTCTATTCCTAAATTAAATGATTCGTCTGTTTCATTCCTCAACCTTTGAGGTGTGCGATCACAATGTTGTGATGTTCATCCGTGCATACAGTTTTACTCCCCTTTTTTTGACAAGAAATGCCTTTATTAAGACGCGGAACCGGTGTGTTTTTTTGCATCCCCATCCAACGAGACTTTTCAGACTCGCAGTGCAGCTTAGCCTCAGCGACAGGCGCGAGTCAAATGAGTGCGGAAAAGGTACATCAGCCAAATGAGCTTCGGTAGAACAACGAGATGCTGTTAGACTATATGTCAGTAAAACAATCTTTCCTGTCCTGTCAGCCGTCACTGTGCTCACAGCGCATGCTCTGATCGCGTCATCATAAATAAGTGCATAAGAAACTGCACACGAGTCTGTCGTCAGTTAAGTCATGAAATTACCAAAAAAGGCGATTAAATCTGCAAACTGTGCATGCATGAATGAATGTATTACATTTCAGAACGTCTCTCAAATGCATACTAAAATATAGGCTATCGTGCAATGGTTTGCTAAAAAGAGACACGGGATAAATGCTTGATATCATTATCTAATCACATTGGAATCGAATTCGATAAAATTCAAACGATACCCAGCCCTATTCATGACACACTCTTGGACCGTAAGAACCGAGCAGGTCTCACCATCCAGATGATGAACTGGTTGATGTAATCAGGGTCACTCAGCTGGTTAATCAAGGGCAGCAGAACTCCTCTGGCCAAAACTTCCTGCAGGACATCAGAGAGTCAAACAGTTAATCAACATCACGTTTGTTCATGTGCAAGACACAGAGACTGGATCTCTAATCTTGTAGTCTCAACGTCAAGACCTGTCAGGACCACATAAACCTAAAGTCCTGATCTTAGAACAAAACCAACATGTTTGCTTTCCGTAAATCCCAGATCTAGTGTCTTAAGGACTGTCCTGTATTAAATACAACTTCAGCTCTAGCAACATCTTTTGTGGTGTAATGTCAATTTCCACCGAGAATAATTTAGACATTTTACAAATAGCATTTTATTGGAAAATTAGATTGCAGTAGATTAAATGATAATAAATGTTATTTATTTATTATAGTATTAACTAATATTATACTTTTCCATTTTTTTATTATTATTTTATTGATTATTGTATTTATTTTTATTTATTAAGTTTTTAGTAATTTTGCAGTGTTTGTCATTTTTTATATTTCTATTTAGCTTTATTTTGTATTAGTAATTTTAATACTGCATTTTTTTTTTCAATTAGTTGCCAAGGCAACATTTACATTTTTAATATTTCTATTTAGATTTATTTTTGTATTAGTAATTTTAATACTTTTTTTTAATTCAATTAATTGCCAAGGCAACATTTACATTTTTTCATCTCATTTTTTCTTTTAGCTTTATAACGGCATTAAAATACTGCAGACTGAAAAAAATTTAAGAGAATTTTAAGAGAAAAAAAAATTAATTTCTATTTTGAATCAGTGTTTATTTTTATATTTTCCATTTTAATTTCAATTTTAGTTTTTAGGTTTCAGTTTTTCCATCTTTTATTTTATTTTAACTATTTCAAAAAATTATATATATTTTTTTTTTACAGTTTTAATTTTGCTCTCATTACAACAGAAGAAGTTTACAGGTCTTTAAAAATCAGACATAAAAACGTATGGTTTTCTCCACATACACTGTGCTTTACAGTTTTCATCCCTTTTTAGCTGACCGAAGATCAAATGTTCTTTGAATGAATTTGGGACTGATTTAGCATGTGTGAGTGTCTCACCGTGAGGAAGTATCTCATATTCTTGTTGTGGAAATCTCCCGGAGGTAGTAACAGGTACAGCAGCACTTCACAGAGATCCCGCAGGTAACCTGCACCAAAAACACACGGCAGTCAAACAAGCTACAGCGCAAATATTTTTGAGTACCAAAAATACTGGAGGGGGGTATTCCAAAAAAAAAAACAATCATAATAATAATATATATATATATATATATATATATATAAAAATGCTATTTAAATAATAAAAAACTAAATGCTGCAGTACAACACGGGAGATATGTATTATTTTATGGACTGGCCATTATTTAGTGCTATAATCAAATGTAATGTGTTCATTCATACTGGAAGCCGGAGGGCGCCCTCGTGCAGAAAATCCACATAATATGCATACACAAGCAAAAGAACTGACCCGGCTCCAGAAATACTATTATTATGGACAAAAGCATCCAGCTATCGCTGTAACAGAATAAATGAAGATAGAATCGATTTGCCTTTGAATTATGAAATATTAAGCCAATATACACTCGACTGTGACAATGTATAGTTTGTCTAGTGTTCATAAAACCACCTCGGGCATTTTCATAATTAAATACATTTATGCATTTAGCAGACGCTTTTATCCAAAGCGACTTACAGTGCATTCAGGCTATACATGTTTTTGTCAGTACATGTGTTCCCTGGGAATCGAACCCACAACCTTTGCGCTGCTAACGCAATGCTCTACCACTGAGCCACAGGAACACTAAGTATATTTATAATCCATCGCTAATCAACATAACATTTATTACAGTAGAAGATATATATGTCTGCCTCATTCTGTGATAAGAAGTCACAAAAGATCACCAAAGTAAGTTATTTCTAACATTCAATATATGTTATAATGTTCTCTTTTGTTAGAAACGCTTCTCATTAAGGGAAGATGTTTCGTGTGTGCTGCTTTTTCAAATGCACATTATAAGCTGGGGGAGCGTGTAGACTCACGGAGACACAGCCAGTTTGGAGAGAAATAAAACGTATGGAAATTATTTAAATGCAAAACCGAAAAAAACGTTCTGATTGGTTGTACTCTTCGTTTTCTGTTGCTTGAGGCGTAACCAGGGTTTTGCGTAGTTCAGAGTGACAAATCGTACCAGCGTGCTTTGAGGTCAAAATGCGTATCCGCTACGCACAATGCATACAGGTTGGCAGGTCTGAATACAATATGAATTACATCAAACAATATTATGACAGATTATTGTGCTGACACTGGTCAAATCCAAATACTCAAAGTTTTCTGTCTTTCCTTCCTGTGGTGAGGCAGCCCAGAGAAAAGCTACAAGAGTTTACTTTGAATTAAATGCCAGAGACAGTTTATTGTACCAGTAATAACCAGAAAAAATATACTATGCATAATGTGGCACTTTTAATTATTAACAGACCTGAAATACACCAGGACTTTTATTTTGAAATGTCTATGATTTGCTACGTCCAGCTGCTCATTCAAAAAGCTTAGATCCGTCTACAACATATTACAATATAAACACTTTACATGAAGTAAACATTGTCAGAATTTATCAAGAAAGGATCATTAACGATCTCTTGGCATAAAAGTGCGATATTAATCACAAGGCTGTAAAACACAGCATTTTGTCTTTGTGCAGCGTTCACATACATTTAATTAAATCAGTGCCTTTTGAAGTTTATCAATCACATTTGGCCTGATTCATGGGTTTCAATCCAAATTTCGAATTTTTAAGACATCTAAAATTGATAATTAAGATTTTTATAGCATTTAAGACTTTTTTTTATGACCTTACATTTTATAAGACTTTAAGGATTCGCAAAAAACATACTTTTACTGTGTTTTTTGTGTATTTTTGAAACTCAACACTGCACTGTGTGGAAAACAGCAGCGTAAACATTCATCAAAACATCCGCAGAAGAAAGAAAGCTGGTTTTGGAAAGACATGAGGGTGAGTAAATGATTTGTGATCAATCATCAGATGATAATGGGAACAAGATGTGATCACATGACATCTTTTATATTCACAGGGCACATTTATACACACTCCTCCACCCAAAAATCTTCTTTCAAAGATATCACAAAGCATTTCACCGGATTCATGACTGGGTGTGTGTTTATATTGTGTGCTAATAAAGTCTTTCAGCTGGTCTGGCATATAAGATCTGCCAATGTTCAACTTGTTCATGACTATTGTTGACATAAACCCAAACCACACCTTAAAGGCCCGTACACACCGGGACGAATACCGGCGCGCGTTATTCGCCAGCGTTTTTCAACGCGTTTTTTGTGTTCACACCCAAGCGATTTTCGCTGACGATGAGCCGAGTGAACATGCAAATTCATTCCCTGACATTAGCTTTCCTGTAGCTCAACTGGTAGAGTATGGCGCTAGCAACGCTAAGATCATGGGTTCGATTCCCAGGGAAAGCAAGAGCTGATAAAATGTAGAAACTGTAACTTGAATGTACTGTAAGTCGCTTTGGATAAAAGCGTCTGCTAAATGCATAAATGTAAACTGTAAATGTAGATGGCGCTTAATGTAAAACAGAAATACCCCGGTACACAAGGTGGCGCTGCGCAACTTTACGCTTCTGACACTCGCTTGTCACTCAGAAGAAGAGAGCAAGTATTTACACGGTTGTCAAAATCATACAAAGAAAACATATTTCAAGCTCCAGCGATGAAGAAATTATTGTTCTGTTGAATGAGGAAAGACGCCGACGCCGGCAGTGTAGACGCTACTTGGCGTATATCTTCTTCGTCGTTACGTATGTGTGCTCGGCAAGACTGTTTTGTGTTTGAGCGCCCCCAAGTTGTGTTTTACTGTAACTTCAGCAGCTCCAGACACGTGAGCAAAAGCACCAATCTCATTGGTCGGATAGTTTTTGACGCGGCGCGTCAAACCAAAAAAACGAACCCGAGGCGTTTAAAAAAAAAAAGACGCTTTTACGCGTGGTGTTTTTCACGTCGGTGTGCACACTCACATTGGCGTCCTTTGTTTAGTCACGAGGCGTTAAACGTTGGCGGATAACGCGCGCGAAATTCGTCCCGGTGTGTACGGGCCTTAAATCTCTGGGCTCTGAGTTTCTGAACTGTCTATAGACACAAATCCTACCTTCTTCATCCTTGCGTGACGTGCACACGACATCTCGACAAATCTTCCTTTCCATTTCCACCTCCGCCTCAAAAAACGAGTCCAGCAACTCGTCCGGAGCGTCACCTGCCACAAACACACCGACGGCGTCATGCACAAGCTCACACTATAATCAAGTTCCCATTAAAGATGCCCTGTGCTCAGTGAAAGGGAAGTGGCATTTTTATCATGCATTTATTTATTTGTATATATATATAGTTTTCATTTATTTTTATTGCCGTTTTAGTTTAGTTATATTAATTCACAAAGATAAACTAAATTAAAATGAGAAATGTTTCTTTGGCAACCAGTTGAAATCAAATAAGTTCAAGTTGTTTTATTTCAGGGTTTTTTTTACTGATATTTTAAGTTTTTTGGTTTTAGTTTTAGTTATAAAAAGCAACCTTGCAAACAATGAAAAATATATCTGAAGCATTTATTAATCTTAAACTTATTTTAACATTTAAAAATACATTGTTAATATAAAAAAACTGTTTGTATTATTTAATGAACTAAAAATGAGCTAACATGAAGAGTTAAATGAAGATGGATACATTTTATAAGTGCATGTATACATTAACTAATGGGACCTTAGTGTGAAGTGTTTCCAGTCTTGCCACTGATAAACTGAGAGAAGCGAACAGAACCATCCTTACGTTGTTTCGGATCTTCTCTCTCGTTCAGCCTCTCCTGAGCTTTCCTGAAAACACGCAGATGAGTCGCGAAGTCATCCACCAGTCTGGTGGTGAAATACGGCTGCCAGTCCACCTCTTTAGACCTGAGGAGAGGAAAGATTGAGCACTTAATGAATCACAGGATTAACGGTCTCATTTCAACACTGCGTTTAGCAGGGGAATGTGTCAGATGTTTGGCTTGTGGTCAGGTGTTGCATCGTCCGTGGGAAATCCCAGCGTCACTCTCTGCACTCTCTCTTTTGTGGTGTAATGTCAATTTCCACCGAGAATAATTTAGACATTTTACAAATAGCATTTTATTGGAAAATTAGATTGCAGTAGATTAAATTATAATAAATGTTATTCGATTTATTATAGTATTAACTAATATTATACTTTTCCATTTTTTTTATTATTTTATTGATTATTGTATTTATTTTTATTTTAAGTTTTAGTAATTTTGCAGTGTTTGTCATTTTTTTATATTTCTATTTAGCTTTATTTTTGTATTAGAAATTTTACTACTCTTTTTTTTTCAATTAGTTGCCAAGGCAACATTTACATTTTTAATATTTCTATTTAGATTTATTTTTGTATTAGTAATTTTAATACTTTTTTTTTTAAATTCAATTAATTGCCAAGGCAACATTTACATTTTTTAAGTTTTTCATCTCATTTTTTCTTTTAGCTTTATAACGCCATTAAAATACTGCAGACTGAAAACATTTTAAGAGAATTTTAAGAGAAAAAAAAAATAATTTCTATTTTGAATCAGTGTTTATTTTTATATTTTCCATTTTAATTTCAATTTTAGTTTTTAGGTTTCAGTTTTTCCATCTTTTATTTTATTTTAACTATTTCAAATACATTTTTTTTTTTTTTTTTTTTTTTTTTACAGTTTTAATTTTGCTCTCATTACAACATAAGAAGTTTACAGGTCTTTAAAAATCAGACATAAAAACGTATGGTTTTCTCCACATACACTGTGCTTTACAGTTTTCATCCCTTTTTTAGCTGACCAAAGATCAAATGTTATTTTGGGCGTGTTATTTTACACGCAGCACTGATCTGTGTCAGACACGAGTCTTACCTGGTGGAGAACTCAACGAGTGCGTTCTGGACCGTCTGACGGATCTCCAAGAGGAACGTTTCATCTTCACTCAGTGTGTAATACCAATAATGGATATAGTCCCTCAAGGCGAACTGGATGACCTGATGAACGACACGAGAAGAGGATTAGATGATCATTTCCTGAAACAAACCGGACACCAATAGTACACTATGTGTACTGAGTATATGTATGTGTATTTTGCACATTGTCTTCTGTACAGTCTGTGAATATGTACTGTCCATATGTAAATTGCTGTTGTTGTTTTTTTTGCACTGTCTGGAGCACTGTAAATGCTCCAGTGCAGTTTTTTTGCACTGTCTGTCCATATGTAAATTGTCTGTTGTTTTTCTGCACTGTCTGGAGCACGCTCATAAGAATTTCACTCACCAAGGCACTTGTGCTGTGGTGATGTGACAATAAAAGTGATTTGATTTGATTTGACCATTTGTAGGGTCCTATGAAATACCATGTATTTTTTCCAAAATTGCATTTCATTTTTTCACCAAAATCCGTTCTTGTTTTTTTAAAACAACAATTTAGTCAATTTAATTTTTCAGACTCCAGTTTAATGGTTAAATTAAGAAGCAAATCTAATTTAAATCATTAGTCTATAAAGTATTTTTTTTCTTTTTAAACAGGCATTTAGAAATGCTTTTTATTTTTTCTCATATTCCAATTTATTTTGACCAAATTCAGTGTTCTTCGTTTGAGTTTTTCTGGATTCCATTTTCAATTTGAATAATCAATTTGAGTATTACTGCTATTATTATTATTAAACTGAGATATACTTTCTTCTGTGCAATAGTCATTTAATTATTACCATCACAATTTCTTCAAGTTAAACTGAATTTTTATTTCCCATGAAGATCGTTGAGTCTCTGTAATGTATATTATGATAGTTTTTCTCAAATTAAACAGCAAAATGCTCAGGAAGACTATCAGAAATCTCAGAATCCAGAAACAATAACACAATTTCATATGGCCTTACTATTGTAAAAATGGGTAGAGTTGTATTTATTAAATTAATTAATTAAACCATTAAAAGGGCAACTAGAAAAAAAATGATCTGGATTTCATAGGGCCTCACAAGGAAACGTATTGTCCTGGATCATGTGCTCTCGGTTCTTTTTTAGACACAATGACCCATCACTGCTACTGCAAAGGACTCTGGGTAGACATTCCAGAGCAGATGTGAAGCTCAGCAGAAAGGACTGAGAGTTGGAGCTGCTGGCGTACTCTCACGACTGTCTTTAACTTAACGCAATTTCCTCAAAACCTTAGACTTACATAGGATGAGTTACACAATGATTTCTATAGGACTTATACTATGGGACGAGATTTGAATGCAGTTACGTCATGGAAAAACCGGATACTTATCAATGTTTTCTCACATCTACAAGTCTATCCAGTCCACCCAAACCAGTTACTGAAACTAGACCACAAAAAAAAACAGGAACCACTTCTGAACAAATCAGCCTTGTTCCAAAAACCTAGAAAAACCTGCTGCTTACCAAGACAACATTAGGCAACACTCTCCAAATGGAGGCTGTTCAAAACAGTTGGTAACACCATGCTGCCTTGTTATAGTCCAAGTATACTACAAGTATTACCAACCTTACCCAGATATATACAGCACACTAATATTAAACCGCATGAACTATATAGCAAATCTCAACAGCTTAATTATTATGTTGCTGAAAAATGTAAACTATATCGTTGCTTAGCCTTATTTCAAAAGTTGGATATACCCTAGTTTTCCAGCACATTAGC
This sequence comes from Schizopygopsis pylzovi, assembly GCA_027422435.1. Lineage (NCBI taxonomy): Eukaryota > Metazoa > Chordata > Actinopteri > Cypriniformes > Cyprinidae > Schizopygopsis > Schizopygopsis pylzovi. The sequence continues at coordinate 2,857,108 of CM049818.1, read as the reverse complement.
ATTAAGTGATGTACACTACACAGCAAAACGTAGCTGCATGATTACAATAGTTTACAATTATTGTAAAATGTAACCATATTATTGGCCTGCTCTTTATATGAAGTAGGATAAAGTAACTTTATCTGCATTCATACAGGGCACTTGTTTGTTGTTCATAAATTGTTGAATTAATATTTGATTACATTGTAAAAGATTAGTTCAATTGTTAGTGATTTATGCCTTATTTGATTACCACCGCTTTTGATAATAAATGTGTACTAAATAATAAATCCAGAAAAACTAAAACAGATAACTGAGAATGATGAAAATTATTTTCATAGGGCTCGAATATGTTTTTTTATTATGAATTATTAAATTAATTATAAGTAATTATTAAATTAAATTAAAACATACATTACATTAAACATTTATGAATTATTTAATTCAATTATTAAGTGTAATGCAAGGTGTAAACTATATTACCGCCCAGCTCTAATCTACTAAATGTGACTAACACTTAAAGATATTAAGATATTTTAAACATTAACATCATGATTTTCTGTAAACTGCTTTGAAACAATGTGTATTGTGAAAAGCACTATACAAATTAACTTGACTCTGAATATAATAATCAATAAAATAAATAAAAATGTTTATAAATATATTTCATTAAATACTAAAAATTACAGCTCCATTTAATAAAAATAAAATATTTTATCCAATATTTTGTGTATGGTGCATTTGTACTCTGCTTAGATTAACAAATCATTAATTTAGACATGGGCCTCGTGTATATTTAGTGGTACGTGTGCATAATGACAGCACAGGTAGCTGTCTATGTAGGCAGCTCACCAGGTATTGGAACGGAGCCATTAATATTAAACAAAACTATATTTACATCATAACACCTATTCAATGTTCTGCAACTTGAAACACAGTTTGAGTGACACTGGTATGCCTTTCACACATCTAAGGTACAAGAGTAAAACAACCTGTTTTCTAAATGTCAAAGAGAGGGTGTAAAATGGATGTGCAACACCAGTATAGTGGTTTTATGGAGCAAGAAACCTCTCTGACTAATAATACATGCAAATAATAGCTCAAGTGTAGCATTAAAAATGTGACCCCAGCAGAAAATACGCATTGTAAGCAGATTTAAAGCTGATTTGGTACAGCATGTGAGGCCACTGACTGAAAATGAGTGTCATGTGCTCATCTGCAGTTCAGCATAGACTCTCAAACGAGCTGATCCAGCGTCTGACGCATGGCATGGGTGGAAACAAACGGGCTTTGTGAAGCGAAAGCTCGACAGTCTGAGAGAAGCTCGTCAGTGGAGAAACCACAGGTTCCTCAAACGCTTGAATGTGCACTTGAGTCGTTTGGTTTTGTTGACGGTACCTGCTGCAGTGGCTCATCTATGATACTGGATCCCGTCAGACGGCGATCGATCTTTATGTGTTTGGACTCTGATTTCATCTCCTCCAAAACCTGACGAATAAACACAAAGAATTCAAACTCAGAAGTTGAACACGAGCGCAATCCAAAGTCATCATGACATAAAAATCTGCAATTTACTTTCTTAATAAGTGTTTCTGGTATTAAAGGGCATGATTTATCAGTAAATGTTATTGTGAATAAAATGTAGAAAACACCTGTTCACTTGTTTAATTACAAATCTTAGTTTATATGTCAGTGACTATATATTCTATCTAGCAGAAGAACGTTTCTTAATGAATTAGCTCAATAAAACCACAAACAAAAACATACACAGATCCTCAAAGGTCTTCACAAAAGCTGTCAACATAAAAACTCGGTTTAACTTGTAGAAACTCGGACAGAAATATATTACTTTTGTACAGTGGAATGTACTTCTCAAAGCATTATTAAAACTTATCACAAATTGTTTCTTTCGTATTTTAATATAATTTGAAATAAAAAAATCTGTTATGCAGCACTTTGGTCAAAAATTTCCCAAAAAGTATTGTTTGATTATATCTTAAAAGATTAATTAAATTGTTTATGCCTTTATTTGATTACCACCACTTTTGATAATGAATTTGAATTAAATCAGAACAAAATTCAGAACAACTAAAACAGATATCACAATTTCTGAATAAAAAATAACTTATTTTTAAATATTTCATGATTAAATATAATTAAAACGATTTAAGAAAAAACGTAGCATGTCATACTTTTTTAGTATTAGTATTTTTCATTTTAAAAATATTAAATACATTATTATTAGTTATTAAATAAAATAATTTATGCTAAAAACATTTAATTATTTAAACTAAACATTACAATTATTAAAACTTATCACAAATTGTTTCTTCCATATTTTAATATCCAAATGAAAAATCTGTTATGCAGCACAAAAAAGTATTGTTTGATTATATCTTAAAAGATTAATTAAAATTTTAATGCCTTTATTTGATTACCACCACTTTTGATAATGAATTTGAATTAAATCAGAACAAAATTCAGAACAACTAAAACAGATATCACAATTTCTGAATAAAAAATTACTTATTTTTAAATATTTCATGATTAAATATAGTTAAAACGATTTAAGAAAAAACGTAGCATGTCATACTTTTTTAGTATTAGTATTTTTCATTTAAAAAATATTAAATACATTATTATTAGTTATTAAATAAAATAATTTATGCTAAAAACATTTAATTATTTAAACTAAACATTACAATTATTAAAACTTATCACAAATTGTTTCTTCCATATTTTAATATCCAAATGAAAAATCTGTTATGCAGCACAAAAAAGTATTGTTTGATTATATCTTAAAAGATTAATTAAAATTTTAATGCCTTTATTTGATTACCACCACTTTTGATAATGAATTTGAATTAAATCAGAACAAAATTCAGAACAACTAAAACAGATATCACAATTTCTGAAAAAAAAAAAAAAATTATTTGTAAAAATGTCATGATTAAATATAATTAAAACGATTTAAGAACAAACGCAGCATGTCATACTTTTTTAGTATTAGTATTTTTATTTAAAAAATATAATACATTATTATTAGTAATTAAATAAAATAATTTAAGCTAAAAACATTTAATTATTTAAACTATGATATGTTTTATTGATCAAATGCTTGTATATATGTTGTGGTAAATATAATGAATACAAATAAATAAAAGGGAAGAGAGACACGCAGGAGTTTGCACACCTTCAGTATGGCCGGCTGTGTTGATGGCAGGTAAGAGTGTTCACACCTTTCCAGGTGTTTCTCTGAGTTTATCTTTCCAAATAATACAAGCACTACAAACCCCCTAGAAGGAGAGAAAGGAGAGTCTGCATCTTCATACTGGAGCATCGACAGGTCTTACAGAGCTTAAATGAGACGTATTTGTGATCCACTTACCCGCCAATGAAACAGAGGATGTAGAAGGCCAGATAAAAGATGGCAAAGGGTCCAAATGTGATGAGGAAGAGGACGACTCCTAGACCCCCCCATCCCCAGATGGACAGACTGGCCTGAAACACACAAACACAGATAGATAGAGAGAGAGTTAATGACATTACTTCCTATCTTTGGCTGACTGTGAGTGCTCATGCTGAAGAGCGTTAATTGATCGGAATGAAAGCAGGATGAATATAGTGTAATTGAACAGACAGAAGAAAACCATGACATGATTGCTGTCACATATATTTCATTAAAATAATGTTTTATCTCAAAGACAAAGGCATTGCTGTTAGCATCATAATTTCAGCAGCATCAACTACTGCTTTAATGTTCACATAGGTAAAGGTCCTTGAGATTTCCTCTCTGATTTGATTCTCACTCATGTCAGATATAATCAGTAAGGGTCAGACTGTCGTTTTTGCATTGCAATTAAAATACTAAAATTACAGGCCATTTAAAGCTGCATTTTGTCCCAGACCATCATCATCATAACAGAGACCCAGAAGAACTGAAAGCACAATGCAGGAGCTTTCAGCAGACAGGTAAAGGATTTCAAAAGAACTGAAAGGAGGAAATAACTAGAGACGACACAGATGAGAGGAGCGAGTGTGACTGTGAATGCGTCCAATGGCCAGGTTTCCTGTTTTTGCCAGGACAGGAAACTCAGTGACCCTGTGCCCTTCCCTTCCTTCTCCTGAGCCGACCTCTCTCTTACTCACACACACACACACACACACACACACACACACACAGACACACAGAGACACACACACACACACAAACACACACACACACACACACACACACACACACACACAAAAACACACACACACACAGAGAGAGACACAGCACACACACACAGACACAGACACAGACACAGACACAGACACGAGACACACACAGACACACACACAGACACACACACAGACACGACACACAGACACACACACACACACAGACACACACACAGAGACACGAAGAGAGACACACACAGACACACACACACACACACACACACACACACACACAGACACACACACACACACACACAAGAGAGACACACACAGAGACACAAGACACAGAACACAGAGACACAGAACAGAACACACACACAACACACACACGAGGGTCTGAAGGGTCGGACCTGGAGTGTGTCCTGCTCAGCTGAAGTGCGTTAAATAAACATCAGCCAAAAATATATGTTCAAACGTTATTCTGAGAAAGAAAGAAAGAAAGAAGAGCAAGACTGCAAAAGAGTAAAAGAAAGAAATTAAGATATTTTAGAGAGCTATTATTCCACATAAGCTTACACTAAACAGGGCCCTATGATTTCTGCAATGCAGAAAATGAGGATGGAATCGCAAGATCCATTAATAAAAAAATTATTTTCTGTATAACGTGGAATATCATGGAATTTGCCAAATTTAGAATGAGTAAATCAAAAGTAGGTCAGTACATTTAAATACAATTGCAATATGGATTAGTGTCTGTGAATATGAAACCGCAAAAAGATGTGTTCCTGTGGCTCAGTGGTAGAGCAGCGCAAAAGGTTGTGGGTTCAATTCCCAGGGAACACACTGTAAGAATCTATAGATCCTCTCCACCCAGCCTCCACTCCACAATATGTTTGATCATGCTCATTAATTATTATAGAGAAAAAGTCAACAGTTATGTTGTTTGTGGAACATTTGGGCAAATGGTCATCAATTGTAGAAGTGGAGCAGGTGTGGGACACCAAGAACCATCTCAGACAAAGGTGTCAGAACTTAATTAACATACAGACTACAGCTGTTACGACAGGAGCAACTTCATTTACATGAAGGGTAGTAAACTAATAATGTATAAAAGGTTAGGACTTAGGATGTTCTGGGTTCATTCCAGCTCCGTTGAACCCAAGGTACAACATGTACTTTGTCACTGCTATGCTGCAATTAACATCTTCATCAAGATCTTCAACGTCCTCATCATTTTTTCTTACATTACACACATACTGATAAAAAAAAATGTATAGCCTAAATGCATTGTAAGTCGCTTTGGATAAAAGCTTCTGCTAAATGCATAAATGTAAAAAGACTTTATGAAACCTGCATATTCTGTGTCTCTATGTGTGAAATTCATTACAAGAAAAATTAAAATACATTAAGAATTTTTGAGAGAAAAAACTACAGGGGCCTATTTTTGTAAACAAATTAATAAAAAAAAAAAATTATGAATTAAAGTTAATTAGACATGTTGTTGATGTAAACTATTAAAATGGAATCAAACAGAAAAAGGGGAGAACATTTATTTGAATATAATTGCTTTACATACTCTTTTGTAGTTACTTTAAGGTGTTTTATTTTATTTTCATTGCCTTATGTCCAAAACCTTGTTGCAACATTTTACACAAATCAAGACTGTATATATTTGGTCAAAATCCCATGTTATGAGATGAAGTGCTATGCAGGCTATTATTGGCTGATTAGAGGCGATGCTGACCTTAAATACTAAATGTTTGCCCTCTCTCTCTTCACCGGTCTCACATCTCAGACCTCAAATATGACCTTTTTAGACATCGTTTTTGAGTAAAGAGTAAAGAAAATACTACACTTAACTTATTGAAACAACATTTTTATTTACACTTGTAAGATCACAAATACCCTTGCAATCGAACCGAATCATTTAAACGGTTGATTTATTCAGGAACGAAACTCGTCATGATTCGATATTGATTCTCATACCTAGCGATACGATATTTGCCGATACCTCAAAAAATTATACGATATGATACAGGAGTATATCAATCGATATATCGATATTATATACCTATTTTAAACAATCATCTACATTTTTATTAACTCACAAATGCAACCAAAATATATAACATGAACATAAATCTAAAAATACTGCTATGGGCTCAGTGCTAAACATCTTTTCTACAGATAACCAAATTACAAGCAATAGCAGAGAATAAATACAACACGAGTTCAATAAACAGTGCTTTTCAGGTTTTTCAGCTCAGTCTAAAATACATTTTCAGGTACGCTACAGAAATGTAAAATAACATAGTCTTCACTATATAAATTAAATAGCCTATAAATTAATACTTTTTGCTGTTACAAAGGTTATTTAGTCAGGAGCAGTGAGCACTTGTATTTTTCTTTGACAGCATTAGATTTATTATTAGTTTTCTTTCACTTTAAGAATGAAAGCACAGATTTAATAAACTGATAATAAACTTTAATAAATACTGATAAATATTGATAATACAACTTTAATAAACACATGCCTTTTTTCTCCACTGTTTACATTAAGACTTATGCTTTTCTTAAACTTTTACAGGACATGAATTTATTCATATGCACATTAATTTATTCAGAGATTTACTTCATTGCATGAGCACAGATAATAGCTGAGTGAGAGCTTCAATTTGTATTCGTGCATTCAGATGTTGACGCGTGCTGTTCTGTGTGTGTGAGCTTCAGATGTGTGTGTGTGCGTGCGCTTCAGATGTGTGTGTGTGTGCGTGCGCTTCAGATGTGTGTGTGTGTGTGTGTGTGTGTGAGCTTCAGATGTGTGTGTGTGCGTGAGCTTCAGATGTGTGTGTGTGCGTGCGCTTCAGATGTGTGTGTGTGCGTGCGCTTCAGATGTGTGTGTGTGTGTGTGTGTGTGAGCTTCAGATGTGTGTGTGTGCGTGAGCTTCAGATGTGTGTGTGTGCGTGTGTGTGAGCTTCAGATGTGTGTGTGTGCGTGAGCTTCAGATGTGTGTGTGTGCGTGCGCTTCAGGTGTGTGTGTGTGCGCTTCAGACTGTTCCGCCAACAATCCCGAGCATTTTATATGCTCGCCTCGTGCCTTCGGGCAGTTCCTATATCGAGTCCTGATTCGTGAGATTGAAAGAGAATGCACTCGTTGGCTGTTATGCAGAGACGGACATTATATGAAAATGTGGACAGTGACAAAATAAAGGTGCCTTTTTATACGACAGATATCGATATGTTACACGTGGCATCGATGCATCGTATCGTCACACATTTTATCAATATATTGATCCATATCGCTGAATCGTTACACCCCTATCAGAGACGCAATACAAGTGCTGTGGCTTTGTTTGGAATTATTTTTGGTGGGAAAATAGAGCAAAAACATCCAATATGTTATATACCGCCAGACCCGGAGATCGGCTGAATGGATTCAAAAACGGTAAGACTCAACTGCATAACTCTAGGGGAGTTTAAAATGAGCCTATGTAAAAAAACAAAGTTGAGTGTTCCTTTAACTATATGAAATTATATAAATATACATTTTGGTCTGGCTACATGAGTCCTTTAGAGCAAATGAAAGCACTGATTTAACCTCTGCGATTCATTTCAGGACCACAAACCCTAGTCCTGACCCGCTGACCTCTGTAGTCTGTTGACTCCTGCCCACAGCAGGCCACTGAAGACTCGTGCTGCTGACATCCTGTGGATTCGGTGAAACAGTGTAAAGAAAACGCTGCTGTAGCTTTCTACAGATTGTTTTATGCCACACAATGCATGTGTGTGCTATTAGAAGGCTGAACAAACAGGCTTTCACACGGGTGGAGCGTCACAGGCCTGCAAAGCAGCTGTCGGCAAACTATTCTAGCAGAAACATCAGCAAACACAACACTATTAGAAGAAAACAAATGACATTTTTATATTCAGGGCTCGACATTAACGCTTGTGAATGTTTTGGGCGAGCAAGTGAAAGAGAAATGTACTTGTCCAATCAGACAAGTAACATGAAAAAGTCAATATCAAAAACAATAATAATGGCCTTTATTTATGATATAGCCTATGTTATAGGGGTGTGCGATATATGTCGTTTGCAATATTTTCATAATTGTTGTTTTAATGAGTGTATTGCAAGAATTAAACTAAACACACCTACAGAGTGCACGTCTATGTTAGACTAGCGCACGTGCGAGTGTGTTCTTTCACTGCATGATTCAGTATTACAATGCATGAAGAATGATCAGAAAATTCAAGATATGGGGGCAGGAAATGTATATTTATATAATTTTATATAGTTAAACAATATCATACGAAGATCGAGCGCCGTTTTTTTTGCTCAAAACAAACATAATTACAAATGTGATTTTATAAGTTCAATAAACGAGAAGTTAACATTAACAGACTTACGGTTTAGACACCATATTTCCTGTTTTTGCTCTATATCGACAACAAAAATAATTCCAAACACAGCCACAGCACTGTTTTGCATCTCTGAGCAACATGAGAGTGATTCGTGCCTGAATGAATCAACCGTTTAAATGATTCGGTTCAAACGCAGTGATTCACTTATAAACAGTGACTCGCTGAATGAATCAACCGTTTAAATGATTCGGATCAATCGCAATGATTCACTTATAAACAGTGACTCGCTGAATGAATCAACCGTTTAAATGATTCGGTTCAAATGCAATGATTCACTTATAAACAGTGACTCGCTGAATGAATCAACCGTTTAAATGATTCGGTTCAATCGCAATGATTCACTTATAAACAGTGACTCGCTGAATGAATCAACCGTTTAAAAGATTCGGTTCAATCGCAATGATTCACTTATAAACAGTGACTCGCTGAATGAATCAACCGTTTAAATGATTCGGTTCAATCGCAATGATTCACTTATAAACAGTGACTCGCTGAATGAATCAACCGTTTAAATGATTCGGTTCAATCGCAATGATTCACTTATAAACAGTGACTCGCTGAATGAATCAACCGTTTAAATGATTCGGTTCAATCGCAATGATTCACTTATAAACAGTAACTCGCTGAATGAATCGTCCGTTTAAATGATTCGGTTCAAAAGCAATCACTCACTTATAAACAGTGACTTGCTGAATGAATCAACCGTTTAAATGATTCGGTTCAAACGCAATGATTCACTTATAAACAGTGACTCGCTGAATGAATCAACCGTTTAAATGATTCGGTTCAATCGCAATGATTCACTTATAAACAGTGACTCGCTGAATGAATCAACCGTTTAAATGATTCGGTTCAATCGCAATGATTCACTTATAAACAGTGACTCGCTGAATGAATCAACCGTTTAAATGATTCGGTTCAATCGCAATGATCACTTATAAACATGACTCGCTGAATGAATCAACCGTTTAAATGATTCGGTTCAATCGCAATGATTCACTTATAAACAGTGACTCGCTGAATGAATCAACCGTTTAAATGATTCGGTTCAATCGCAATGATTCACTTATAAACAGTGACTCGCTGAATGAATCAACCGTTTAAATGATTCGGTTCAATCGCAATGATTCACTTATAAACAGTAACTCGCTGAATGAATCGTCCGTTTAAATGATTCGGTTCAAAAGCAATCACTCACTTATAAACAGTGACTCGCTGAATGAATCAACCGTTTAAATGATTCGGTTCAAACGCAATGACTCACTTATAAACAGTGACTCGCTGAATGAATCAACCGTTTAAATGATTCGGTTCAAACGCAATGACTCACTTATAAACAGTGACTTGATGCCACCTACTGGTGATTTTAATTTGAACATTTACAGTATTTTTTTTTATAATTTAAAATATCAGTATTCAATATTTTATGAATCAAAACATTATTTATTCATTTGTAACTGCCGGTTAAAGCATTCCATGTCCCTCAGAGCTGAATTAACAGTGGGTAAATATATTCACTTCAGATGCAGCTTCTGTGTTTCCTCTACATTGCAAAGATGAATTTTGTTGATACGGATTTAATTTGTTTGGTAACATCCCACATGTCTTATTATACTAATTGATTGATTAAATTGAACTAATAAAAAATATATAATTTAAGTTTGAAAATTCATATATAAAAAGTTAATATTAGCATATTATTTTTAAGTTTAATATAAAATAATTGTATTTGTAATTAATACTCCCTTTTATTTTTAAATATAATAGTATTATCACACTTTATTATTTGTTTTCATTATTTTATTTAAAAAGAAAAATCTAACTAAATAAACTAAATGTGTTTTGTATAACTACAAAAAAAAACACTGCTCCAGGTGTGTGTTCACTACTGTGAGTGTGCACTTGGATGGGTTAAATGCAGAGCACAAGTTCAAGTTCAACCCACCCATTAAACTGTGGCTAACAATCTTTGATAGCATCATCAAACCCATTCTTCTGTACGGCTGTGAAATCTGGGGCCTCAAATTAAACTAAACTATGAATCATGGGACAAAACCCCTGTTGAAATATTCCACCCTGAGTTCTGAAAAACATCTTGGGAATTCACCGAAACGCCCCAGATCTGGGTTGCAGGGCAGAACTGGGCCGATTCCCTCTGCTCTCTGAAATCCAGAAGTTCTGGTTCCATCTTTCAGACACGCCGACAGATAGCTACCATCACAGTGCTTTCGCCTATCGGCAAAAACACCCAGAGAGTGACCCCATGCACTATTTAGTGGAGAAACATCAACTCAATTCCACAATTCGGTGTAAACATTCAAAAGTTAAAGAAACTGAAACATAACCCAGGAAGAATACACTCATGATTGGCAGCAAAAAGTAACTCAAGTAAAAAAATTAACTTACTTCCACAGTATAAAATCTGATTATAAAGTAGCGCCATACTTGAGCATTATTAAAGGCTATGGTCAGAGAAAGCTGCTGACAAAGTATTGTCTGAGTGAACACAGTCTGTGTGTGGAGACGGGCCGACACAAGCAGAGCTGGAGAGCCAGAGAAGAGCTCAGACTGTGTTCTCACTGCACAGAGTGTGTGTGTGTGTGAGTGAGAGAGAGAGAGTATCGTCTGAGTGAACACAGACAGTGTGTGGAGAAGGGCCGACACAAGCAGAGCTGGAGAGAGAGTGTGTGTGTGTGTGTGTGTGTGTGTGTGTGTGTGTGTGTGAGAGAGAGAGTATCGTCTGAGTGAACACAGACTGTGTGTGGAGACGGGCCGACACAAGCAGAGCTGGAGAGAGAGAGAGTGTGTGTGTGTGTGTGTGTGTGTGTGTGTGTGTGTGAGAGAGAGAGAGTATCGTCTGAGTGAACACAGATGGTGTGTAGAGACGGGCCGACACAAGCAGAGCTGGAGAGACAGAGAGCTCAGACTGTGTTCTCACTGCACAGAGTGTATGTGTGTGTGTGTGTGTGTGTGTGTGTGTGTGTGTGTGTGTGTGTGTGTGTGTGTGAGAGAGAGAGTATCGTCTGAGTAATCACAGTCTGTGTGTAGAGACGAGCCGACACAAGCAGAGCTGGAGAGAGAGAGAGAGCTCAGACTGTGTTCTCACTGCACAGAGTGTGTGTGTGTGTGTGTGTGTGTGTGTGTGTGTGTGTGTGTGAGAGAGAGAGAGAGTATCGTCTGAGTAATCACAGTCTGTGTGTAGAGACGAGCCGACACAAGCAGAGCTGGAGAGAGAGAGAGCTCAGACTGTGTTCTCACTGCACAGAGTGTGTGTGTGTGTGTGTGTGTGTGTGTGTGTGTGTGTGTGTGTGTGTGTGTGTGTGAGAGAGAGAGTATCGTCTGAGTAATCACAGTCTGTGTGTAGAGACGAGCCGACACAAGCAGAGCTGGAGAGAGAGAGAGCACAGACGGACTCATAGAGGACGAGCTGCACGTCCTTACAGAGTGCAGCAAATATAAACACATCAGAGAGGCCCATTTCAAACAAATAGCGCTAGTGTCACCTGAATTCCAGCAAACGAGCAACACAGAGAAACTCTCGTATATATAGACCCCTTCACGGTATACGTCACAGAAGTTCGCAGTGCGCATGTCGGGGTCAGAACGTTCATTCCATCCCATTGTGTTAACCAGAGAATTTCTCGTCAAGACAAAACTTAGGGCTGTGACGGTGGCAGATTTTTACCACCGCGGTGGTAATGGACCAACTACTACAGGTGGCGCGGTGTTGTGATATATATATATATATATATAATTCTGAAACGCAAAAATAAATAAATGAGGCTCAATCATCTATTAACAAATATACGTGTTTATTTTAGCACTTACGTCAGTGAACACTCAGCCTGCAAAACACTAAAATAAATATCAAATAAATAATACAGTTAAATAGGAAAGTAGCCTTAAATGAGAAAGTTAAATACACCCGGTGTGTGACGTCACGTGCACTACCGCCGGTGGCGCGGTTGTCATGGCCACCATCACAGCCCTAGACAAAATGCCTACTTGTTGCGTCGTGGACTGTGAAAATCGCACCAGTTCTGGAGTCAAGTTTTTCAGGATTCCTGCTGGATCTCATCCGTTTAAAAAAATAGACGACATCTGTGACTGCAAGCTATTAAACGGGCAGACTGGGACAATACTACGATCAAAGAGGCTCGTGTTGGTAGCGCTCACTTCATATCAGGAAACGTTAAAGTCATCCTTTATCATCCCTTTCTGTTTGCTTAAACTCGAAAGCCTGGATTGCATGAACAGTTTTCTGTACGTTAAGCTATGCAAGTTAATAGTATTGTAAATGCCATGGACCTGTGTCATGCTACAGACGTAGCCAGCTGCTAGTAGTTAGCCGCAGGCTAGCGCCAACATTGTGCCAACAACGGTAGAGTTAAGCCATGATAAGTAAACAAATGTTTTCTGTAAACTGTTGACTGATTTAATAGTTAGGTGAAGTTTAATATCTGGCATAAATTGTGACCTGTGGCATGCTACAGACTTAGCAGATAGCAGACTAGCTTTACATTAGCGCTTTCACTATGACAACAGTAGATCGTGTGCAATTCTTTTTTGTAGGAGAGGCATCACTTGACTCCAGTAGTCCTGAATTTGTGCCCTCCTTGTTTGTGTACACAAAACAAAGCCAGACACCTAAGACAAAAATGGAAAGGTACAAATAATAATAAAAAAGTATCTTATCTATCTATAAGGCTTGTCTGTTTCTCCTTGACACAATATGCCGGTCTATTAGCCGCGCCATTTTTCTGACCCCAAGCTGCGCGCGCACCCAACCTAGGCTTCCGATGTTTACAAACATTGAAGGGGTCTATTGGGAGAGAAGGAAAAGTGCATCCACCTGGCAGCGCAGTATGTGCACTCCTGCCATCAAATGAGAGAGAGAGAGAGAGAGAGAGAGAGAGAGAGAGAGAGAGAGAGATTTAAAGCGTTTTCTTTGCTTATCCGAGTCTGAAATCTGAAAACATGCATGCCTGTATATTAGATGCGTGCAGCTCTTGAAGGGACAGAACTAAACATGCACTCGACTGTCATTAAAGGGATAGTTCACCCGAAAACTTTATTTCTGTCATTATATTTACTCACTCACGTTGTCCCAAACCTGTATTAATTTCTTTCTTGTGCTGAACAAAAGAAGGTATTTCGAAGAATCTGGGTAATCAAACAGTTGCTGGTAAACATGGACTTTGATAGAAGGAATAAAATACTATGTAAGTCACTGAGGACCAGCAACTGTTTGGTTTTCCACATTCTTCAAAATATAATGTATGATCAGCAGAAGAAAGAAACTCATTCAGGTTTAAAACTAAATTCGAGTGAGTAAATGATGGTATAATATAAAACACTATGACATAATCATTATTATTTAATGCTAACACTACAAACACAAAAAGAAAAAATAACTTGCTACTTTTAACAGAAAAAAATAATACAGCTGCTTTAATAGGAATCAATCTATATAGTGTTTTATTTTTATATTTGTTCATTCAATTTCTTTAATGCTCCTGATAAATACACATATTGTACCTGAAAATAAAATGTTCTATTTGTATATTTGTAATGAATATTTTTAATAACAAAGATAAAATAACGACAATTTATCTATTTGTATATTTGTAATATCTTATTTTTAATAACAAAGATAAAATAACGACAAAATGTTTTATCTTCACCCACTTTGGCCTAATTATCCACAAATCTTTTTTTGTTACCTTGAAAGGGTTTGTCTTTATAATAGGGAAATTAGTTTGGCTGTTCTGCTCAGACAAAATAGTAAAACCAACATGACAAAGAATCGTGAAATTGTGATATTTCTAAAAAACAAATTGTGAACATTATGCATTAAACACATACCTAACATTAACCAAGATTAATAAATACTATATATATGATGAGCAATCACTTTTATTTTTATCAGTTCACTTATTTTTTGAGGCTGGTTATTTGTCACCTATGGTATCGATACCGAGGTATTATATTCTGGTATCGTACCGAAGCCAAAATGATGGTATCGAGCCATCCCTATTAGACGGTGAATCTGTGCTGAGAAGAGCTCATTAAGAGATCTTTATAAGTGCCAAAAGTTCCTGAAGGTTTTAAGTGTGATCTTGCACAAAACTCCTCAGGCGTCGCCATTAATTCAGGCTGGTCACCGAGGTCTATTTTAAGAGCGGTGTAAATACCCAAGGCTCGAGAATATGTCCTGTCCTGAGATCAAACGCTGAGTATATAATCCAGATATATGCTTTAGCACTTACAGAGAAAACAAGCTCTCTACCACATTATACTTACTGACACACTTTCTTAAAGTGAAATAAATAATGCTCACTTTTAGTCTCTAAGAAAACAAGTTGTGTTTGCTCATGGAGTATTATTACTCTTCTTTTTTTAGCATTTAGATTTTTGCCTGGCAGAAACACACACATATATATATATAACTATAACAAAACAAACCCTCAAAACAAAATACTTTTTTTGTTACTTAAAATAAATTAAATACGGTTAAATTAATTAAGTTTAACAGGAAATTACGCCTAATTAATGACAGAATTTTCTTCTTGGGTGAACTATCCATTTAAGAACTAAAATAAATAAAACTAAATACACTTTTTTTTTAAATATAATAATAATAAAACACGATAAAAATACTGAAACTTCACCTAAAATTTAAATGTAATATATAAAAGTATAAATATTCATAAAAATTATAATAAAAGGTTCAACTGAAATACAACATACAATTTGGCACCATTTATCATTTTCATTTAGTTTAAGCACTAAAATAAAATTATATAAACATATTTAAAAAACTAATAAAAATGAAAAAGAACAAAACTTATAAAACTTTAAAATTAAAATTATACAAATAAAATGAATTATAATATAAAATAATCATAAAAACAATAATATTACAATATTACTGATATTAAAATAATACTGGTGCTCTTCCACCGTGTTCTACAAAAGTTAATTCATTATTAAATATGATGAAATATATAAACTAAATACAAATATATATTGGATTTACATTACAAAAATATTGAAAGCTCTCTCTTGAAGGCTTTGTAAATATATATATATATATATATATATATATATATATATATATATATATATATTTTAAAACACTTACTTCATTTCACATTTTACATGGTGTGTAACTAGGGTTGGGTATCGTTTGAATTTTATCGATTTCGATTCCAATTCTTTTTGATTCCAATGTGATTAAATAATGATATCAAACATTTATCCCGTGTCTCTTTTTAGCAAACCATTGCACGATAGTTTATATTTTAGTATGCATTTGAGAGACGTTCTGAAATGTAATGCATTCATGTATGTGTAACCCCCCCGGGTCCGCATCATCACACCGAGCGGGTCTCGAACCCGAGATGCCGGCGCGGGAGGCTGGCGCTCTACCAAGGAGGATAACGCCTCTAGCGTCAGTCGCTAGAGCGCCTCTTTTTGAGGTCAGGGGAGTGAGGTTTACACACAGCCCTTACTGGCATACATCCGTTACACATGCATGCACAGTTTGCAGCTTTAATCGCCTTTTTTGGTAATTTCATGATTTAACTGACGACAGACTCGTGTGCAGTTTCTTGTGCACTTATTTATGATGACGCGATCAGGGTGTGCGTCGTGAGCACAGTGACGGTGGACAGGACAGGAAAGATTGTTTTACTGACATATAGTCTAAGAGCATCTCATTGTTCTGCCGAAGCTCGTTTGGCTGATGTATCTTTTCCGCGCTCGTTTGACTCGTGTCTGGTGCTGAGGCTAAGCTGCAGCATGCGTCTGAAAAGTCTCGTTGGATGTGGATGCAAAAAAACACACCGGTTCCGCGTCTTAATAAAGGCATTTCTTGTCAAGAAAAAGAGGACAAAAGCTGCAGTTTTGAGACGGGTGGCCAAGCTTAGATCAGCGGTGGCACTGCTGCACGGATGAACATCACAACATTGTGAACGCACACCTCAAAGGTTGAGGAACGAAACAGACAAATCATTTTCATTTAGGAATAGAATCACGTTAGTGTTTGAGTCATGTTCGCGATCTTTAACGATCTATTAAATTAATGTAATGTTGGTGGTGACACCTCTCTAGCAACATGTTTAGTAGGGGTGTGACGAGATCTCGTATTACGAGATCTCGCGAGATTAAAACGCGACGAGATTTCTCGTGGAGGTGAAAAGTTGTCTCGTCGTGAGTTGTGATGTCAGCATGATGGAGCGTGAGGGTGAAATTAGTAGGGGTCGACCGATTATCGGCGCCGATATTAAGCATTTTACCGATTATCGATATCGGCCATTTTAAAAACAGATTTGCCGATAATTTTTTTTTTTTTTTAAATTTCTTTTTTTTTTATGCAAACAAACATATTATTTACAGGTGACATTATTTATTGGTGAATAAATAATACAGGTGAAACTATGTAATGTTTAAATGCACTATTTGGCTCGATGCAGCCTGTCTGAGCTCAACACTCTGTGAGAGTGAGGCGATCTCTCAATCTCTGAGAGCAATCTCCGCCCACCGCTCATCTGATATGTAGAGAGTCACGAGTCCGACCAATCAACGCGGAAAACTGAAGGCAGTCTCACACCGAAAGCACATGCTAACTGGAGCTGCCTCAGTGATCACGCATCAGTTGTCTCTCAAAGGTAAAGCAGCAGCAGACGTTGCTGAAGTTGCAAAACACCTCAATATAACCCATGATGTCCGCGATGCGGAAAATGCAGGCGGAATCGCGGAATGCAGTCATATAATGGAATTTACCGTATAACGCGGAATGTGTCGAAGTTTGGATGAATTAATCAAAAGTAGGTCAGTACACTTAAATCGACTCACGCTATGGACTAGTATCTATAAATATTAAGCCGCAAAAACACTATTTAAATATGAATCCTGCATGTTCTGCATCTCTGTTAATGAATGACACAGACGTGCGGTTTCGTTTACTGCACACATACATACTGAAGCGCACGTGACGCTCGCAGTGACTTCAGCGTCTGCCGTCTCACTAAATGAGGACATAAATACATGAACAACATCCCCAGAACTGCTCGCAGAGTCACTTCATGAGCATTTGACCGTTTCATTTGAGTAAAACGATCGTCATATCATATATACATAGGCTACAGAAACTTAAAAGGTCCTCATGGCAACCTGTCAAAATATAAGTTCGGTTTAGCCGAATATATTACTGTATACGTAATACCACTACAACAATTATTACAACTTTTGTTGAGAATAATCACACAATACGCTAAATACGTTTACTTTAAGTTTTACAAAATGTTTACAGAATGCTTCTGGGTGATCTCTGTACTTATGTTATTATTAATATTATTAATATTACTGTTTATTTAATGTAGTTGTTATTAACAGTTTTCAGAATTAAAGACATGTTTAAAAGCATTTAAAGAACGTTTTTTTGTCAGAGCTCTTGTTATTATTAATTTTGGCATTCATTTTCATTTTTACACCAGACACGTATATCGGTTCAAAATATCGGTTATCGGTCTACTTGATCTGTAATAATCGGTATCGGTATCGGCCCTGAAAAACACATATCGGTCGACCCCTAGAAATTAGTATTGAAGATCCCCCTGCCACATTTAAATCATTTGTGTGGCAACATTTTGGTTTTCCGGTGGAAATAAGAAACGGCGAAAGAGTGACAGACAAGACGAACACAATATGTAAACATTGTAAGAAAAAAACAATGCCGGACACCGCGGCTAACACGAGCACTATGCAAAAACACATACAGAACCACCAAAGCTCTCTACTAAAACCAGCCGCATGTGACGAAAACATTAAAAGGGCAAACAACTCTAAATGCCTTTGCATCTCTTCCACCGTCAAGTGCAAGAGCCACGGCAATAACGAGAGACATCGGCGTTTTCATTGCAGTTGATATGAGGCCATTTTCTGTGGTGGAAAATCTGGGATTTCGGCGACTCCTCCACATATTTATATATTTATTTTATTTATAAAAAAATGTATGTTCGATTTCTGGCAATGGGTTACATTTCTCATGTGAATTCGTACAGTGGAGAAGCCAGTCGGTAGAGTTTATAGCAAAACATTTTGCACTGTTTGCATGTCCTTTACTGCATAGAATTCATTAAAATAGATGTAAAATAACATTCATTATAAGTTGATTTCAAAATGCACCTAAATTGTTTTGCATTTTGTGATTTTCAGTTGAATAAAAGACTATTTTCCATTCATATATTTCATCATTGAGGATTTCTTAAAAATAGTGTAAAAATCTCGTCTCGTCTCGTCCTAGTGAACCCAATCTCGTGTTTCGTCTCGTGGAGTAAGCGTCTCGTCAC
Source organism: Schizopygopsis pylzovi (assembly GCA_027422435.1). Classification (NCBI taxonomy): domain Eukaryota; kingdom Metazoa; phylum Chordata; class Actinopteri; order Cypriniformes; family Cyprinidae; genus Schizopygopsis; species Schizopygopsis pylzovi. The sequence continues at coordinate 2,838,187 of CM049818.1, read as the reverse complement.
ACCCCTAATGTTTAGCGATCACAGATATTATACTTCTTCACAGATATCACAGATATTATACTTCTTCACAGATATCACAGATATTATACTTCTTCACAGATATCACAGATATTATACTTCTTCACAGATATCACAGATATTATACTTCTTCACAGATATTATACTTCTTCACAGATATCACAGATATTATACTTCTTCACAGATATCACAGATATTATACTTCTTCACAGATATCACAGATATTATACTTCTTCACAGATATCACAGATATTAGGCTTCTGATCGCAAATGCAGGCAAACGTTGGATGCTTAGATTAGCGAGCAAGGTCCTGGCAGATCACTAGATCACACCGGTCCTCACAGATGAAGAGAGGAAAAAGTGCATAGGAATCGATAGACGGAATCGAAATTTTAATTTGACAACAAGTATCCGATTCCTGACCTTAAGTATCCGATTCTGGAATTGGAATCGATATATCGCATGCGAACTACTGCTTTCGTTATCGCAGATGAATCGCGTTCGATAATGAAAGCGATATTGTCTAGCTTGTCAGTGAACTACGGCTGCCGCTCCATTAGAAGGTTTAACACTAATCAAGGAACCGGCTTTACTGACGAGATGCACATGCGATATATCGCCCAGCCCTAGATGTAACTCTGAAATAACAGCCTGTCAGTATTAGATAATAATAGCAGCTAATTAACACCCCATAATCAGGAGCTTCCCAGAGCTTTGATAATGAGTGGATGATGAGATTTACATGAGCATATATCTGACAAATCTGATGAGTATAAACAGGGCACATCGAGCACGCTGGAACAGATTCAGTGCACAGCTGAACCGAGCTACTCGTTCGGTTATACGAGCCTGAATCTTAGTCAAGTGCTGCACATTTACAGTTTTGCATTCCTCTGTTGACACACAACCCAGCAGTGTGCAAGCATGCTCTTAATATTTACTCGTGGAAACAACAGAAACAAACATGAGAATACCCTGTTGTGCATGACATTACTATAGATCTATATGTTCTTATTTACTGCAAAAACAATACAAAATCAAATATAACATCACAGCAGGCTGGCCTGAAATGCTTTGGTTCAGTGAAACATTTGCAGTAATGCATTAACTTTGAGGTCCAGCCCTAAAATGCAAAGACAGAGCGACTGCACTCAAGTCCTGATACGTCAGAGACACGTGTGGACGCTTTTACAGCGGGTCATGTGACTAAAGAGGATTCACCTCATCCACCTGCCATACAGACACAGATTTCAATTCACTGAAACTTTTGACAAGTGTATGAGTTTTAGTGATGAAATATGGCATGCAACCAAATGGCAGGCTTGTCTTCATAACAAAACAAGTGGTTAACCTATAGATTATTTTATCTGTAGATCATTAAACTGAAATATCCCCAACACAGAACAAGTATAACAGACTCTAATTAAGCCTGTCATCATAACTATACTACAATATGTGCATGAGTTTCAGCAATGGATTACAGCTAAAACAAAAGTTAACACACCCATTCAATAAAATCATCAGGTTCACAAACTTCTCACTAATTGATTTCTATGACTTTTCCTGTTCATGATTACTGGATCAGATGCTGAAATACTAGGATACAGTATCCAACCATATGCAACTGAAAAAACCTTATGATTTGAATAACAGCATTTTCATGGTCTTAAAGGAGTAGTTCACCCAAAAAAAAGGACATTTTCTAAAAATGTCCTCACCCTCAGTCCATCCGAGATGTATGAGTTTGTTTCTTCATCAGATTTGGAGAAATGCATCATTAAATCGCTTGCTCACCAATGAATCATCTGCAGTGAATGGGTGCCGTCAGTCCAAAACAGCTCTAAACAAATATGTGGGTGGATTTTGATGTGAGAGACGACAGGTAATGGACTTTATCACAGGAGGAAGCGTTATTACGGACTCATATTTTAGCCAGAAGCAATGGTTTGAAGACAAAAACAAGTGCTTATGGATTTGTTTCTTAAAAACAAGCAACTTTAGGCTTCTCAAGACATTAATTGATGGACTGGAGTGGATTATTGTGATGTTTTTATCAGCTGTTTAGACTCTTATTCTGACGGCACCCATTCACTACAGAGCATCCGTTGCTGAGACAGCGATGCAAAGCTACATTTATCCAAATCTGATGAAGAAACAAACGCACCTACATCTCGGATGGCCTGAGGGTGAGGACATTTTCAGCTAATTTTCATTTTTTCTGTGAACTATTGCTTTCAATGTCATTTACAGCCAAAACAGGAGTTTACTTTAAAACTAGAATTAGAGGCTGAAATTAAGTGTCATGCACTGTGACCAGACTGTTGTCTTGCCATCATAACCAACTATACCACAACGTTTGCATAGGTTTAAATATTGCATAGAGCCCAAACAAGTTTTGTCACATTGTAAAATGACATGCTCAGAAACTGAAATAACATTCACACACAAGACTAGTCTCATAAAGCCAGGCTTATCTTGATCAACTTCATCATCTAACTGGAATGGAAAGAATTCTTCGACAAAAAAAAGAAGAAATACATTATTCTGCCCAACAAAGTTGTTGGAAGTTTCTTTCATTCTGTACATTTTTTTCAAATATTTTGTATTTAATATATAGTTTATTTTAGTAAACATAAAGCGACCCGTTAAAATAACATAAGTGCAACACTAACAAATCCAGGCTTCTCGTCATATAAACAAATTCATGATCTGAACTACAAAATATACAGCTAAAACAGCTGGTTTTACTTTTGTAACGTTAAGTTTTTAATATAAACATATGATCAACATATGATACTTAAACAACGCAGTGACAGACACACACACAAAACAAGTGTCTGTTATCAGGTAAATAAATCATCATAAACAACTCCGTGACCTGGATTACAACACTTTAATTGCCCCATACACATACAACTGACATTCCTTCGATGTTAGTGTAAATACACGATCAGAGGCTCGAATGACACAAACACACATATCTGACAGTTACAAGAGTTTCACACACACGACCCGACGCATCTGTCATTTTCCATCAACTCTCACCAACAAGCTGAAGCACGCAGAAAACACACGAAAGCCCCTCATCTCCACCCACGGTCGCTATACACACAGCTGTCACACACACATTACTCGTGTAAGCGCACATATATGATGTAAATACACAGACAGCTGATGTTAGCTGACCTAGCTGCAGACTTACTGTCAGCGCTCAGAAACATCTAATCTCATCGCATTAATACGTGTAATCCCGCACACAAGTCGTGTGTGCGTTCAAGTGCGTAACCGTGTGTGTACTTCAACGTGTGTGTGTGTGTGTGTGTTTATTTACCTGGTCAGGTAACCCACGGCTAAGCTAACAGCAGCGGGAACTACAGCGAAAACAGCACACTGACCAAGCAGTGAGAGAAAATCGTGACTTACCTCTGCAAACATTATTTAAAATGCAAAGCCGGAGGTCGTTCAGTTTATCCCCGCCACATTTTTAACGTTTTCCTTTCTTCTCACGTTCATAAACCGAAGCGCTTCAGGACTGCGCGCGCCCTGCCTGCAGCCGCCATGAGCGCGAGCTCGACGAGTCTCGGGTCTCAACGTTAAAACTAGCCTGCACACTCCGGCGCGCTTCTGAGGAAAGGTCACGTGATGGGAAACGCAGGCTTCCCGGGATTCTATCACTCCACGAAGCTAGCGATTATTATGACTATAATTCATTGATAAATGTACACCTTATGAAGTTAGCTTGAATTAAACTTCACTATCAAATTATGTGAGAATGTATGAGTACATATTTTTTTAATATAGTGCCTCATATAGATTTATATTTATAATATTAGCCGCCGAGCCCTATGGTAAGCTAACTCCCTAGCACTTCGCCTACGCTTTCGCTGTAGAGTGGGCATACTAGGCAAAAATGTTACCTGTGGCGTAACCCGTGATTGGTCGGCGTGTGACGACACACCTTTATCTTTAGATATCTTTGGTAAATTTAAATAGCACAGACCCTGTTTCGCATCGACGATCTATACATAGTAACGTGCCTCGGCTTGTGGAAAAAAAATATTTCATATCAAATTAGTTCACAAACCGTGCGTCATCTGAACGCATTACGCTGATCCAGCAGTTTTCACCTCCTCTCAGTACACTACTCTCAACATGTGATAATAAACACTGAACGCATTCTTCTAGCGCACAGCTGGATTAAATGCATTTATTTTCTTTTTCTTCCCCCTCATTACGTAGGCTATTCCACAACATGTCACACCGTGTAATCACTGTAAAACCCCGTTGCGTGGTATGTGTATAAGCGTATTTCTTCATTCTAATGCATCATGTCTTTACCTGTTTCCAGTTGCGCAAAGCCTCGGTTGGGCCACACTGCATATTTCCAGCCCATTTCAACATCCAGGTGAGCTTATTCATCATAAATCTTGGTTTTATCAGTCCAAGGCAGAAATGAGTATCATGTACAGTATTTCCTCCATGACAGTCCCACAGCAGGATAAAGACAGGTTGACGCCAGGCCAAATGTTCCTCGTGACGTCACACTGAATGATCCCAAACAATCTTTGGACCAAAGGTTTATGACCATAAGATTACACAAAAACTGATCATCTTTCTATCTATCCCCCCCCCCCCCCCAAAAAAAAAACTTTACGTGATGCTGATAGTCTAAATAAAATGACAATAAAGCCAAGAAAATGTGCTATGTATTTTATATTTAGCCTATAGTATCTGTATCAGAATGCTTTTATTATGTGTCATAGTCATTGCGTTATATTCTTTACCCTGTCAGCATGTCTTGAGTAATATAAGGCAGTTTAGTGATGTGTGGGTTCTTCTGTTGCGTCTCTTCTGTCGCGCTATTTTTAGATCTCGCGTCTGGCTGATGTGCTCGCGAGCGCGCGCGCCCGCGCTGAAGATCCGCGGTGCGTTTTTATGAATGAGAGAGTGATCACCGTCCTTTCTATCGCAGCATCCCATAAACGAAGAGGAACAGAGAGACACTCCTTCAGGTGAGGGCATGTCTCATTTTAGCATCAGATAGATAGATAGATAGATAGATAGATAGATAGATAGATAGATAGATAGATAGATAGATAGATAGATAGATAGATAGATAGATAGATAGATAGATAGATAGTGACCAAGTGAGCGAGTGTACTGTTAAATAATTATTAAATATAATAATTATTGAACCGACTTGACTCAGAGAATTGCGTTTGTGTAAAATAAGGGTCATGTATTTTATGTGACATTGCACTGTACTTCGCATGCATGCAATTATGGTATTAATTAGAACAGATCTTGATTTTTTTCATCGTTTTTTTTCATATATAATGGCTTAATACAGGTTCGTCATTAGTCATTATAATAGTAAAATGTAACACCAATAATAATGCAAATGTAAATACATTATAATTTTTTTTGTGGTTTTCTTCTTTAAAAATGGGGGGGGGGGGGGTGGAGCTCTTGGTAACAGGTAGAGAATATATCCAGCATCGTTTGCTCATAGGACGCATGGGACATCACTGATAGATAGAGCTATAAATAGACATGACAGCAGCTACATGCACACACGCACACACACACACACACACACACACACGCACGCACGCACGCACACACACGCGCGCGCGTCACACACGCACGCACACATACACACACACACACGCACGCACGCACGCACACACGCTCACGCACGCACACGCACACGCACACACACACACACACACTCACTCACGCGCACGCACGCACGCACGCACGCACACACACACACACACACACACACACGCGTCACACGCACGCACGCATGCACACGCGCGCGCGCACGCACACACACACACGAACGCACACGCATGCACGCACGCACGCACGCACGCACACACACACACACACACACAGGACGCCTCACAGAACCTGTTTCTTCAGAGCATCTCAGTTTATTGCTGTGCATATAACATATAATGCGTGCATTTCTGAACTGCATGGGATCAACAGGTTACATCAACAGGTCTGCTAATAATGGTGTGAATGCGCCACTGTCTGGAGCTATTATTGAACTGCCATTAAACAGCCCATTATAGATTTATTTCGTTAAATATAAAGGGTAAAACATTTATAAAAAGTAAATGCTAAAAATCAGTAAGCATTGCAAAAAAAAAACCCTGAAATGTCAGGTATAAATATGAAATTGATGCATAATCTAATTAAATATGCACAAATTTGCATACTTTTCTAGAACAGAAATCTGAATATTTAAGCAAAATTCTTGTTTCATTTTGTTGACAAATTAGAGTCAAAGGTTTTTACAGAGGAGATTTTGTACATCTCCTTTTATTACTCAGATCAGAAATACTGTCAACAGCCATAAACAAAATTCACCATGTTTTTAGGATTATAAAATCAGGGGAATGATATATGAACAAACCCCTCTGTAAAATCCTTTAGTATTTTGGTTTATGTTACTGCTGCTGAAAGGTATATTTAAACATTAAATATCATTAGTAAATAACGTTAAATAAATATAACATTAAATCATTAAATCGACAGCTGCAAATAGATAGTGTAATAAAATAAATATTTAAATGAGTATTTTAGAAGTCTTTCCACTAACCTGAAACAAAATGTAATAAAAAGCCAAATAGCCCAAACAATGTTTTTGTCATAGTGTCTTGTCTTAAAGGAATACTTCACCCAAAAATGTAAATGAGCTGTAACTCCCTCTT
>CM049818.1:2733943-2821443 GCA_027422435.1 Schizopygopsis pylzovi | reverse complement strand
AGAATACTCTCTGTAGAATACTTTTGAGTATATTGTTCATTTTAATGACTTTCCCTGTTTTTTATTTGTTTTAATAACTTTTTGAGATTGTGTTCATGTTCTGGGCTCTTTCAGGTTTTACGTATTTTCATGACTTTTTGAGATTCTGTTCGTGTTCATCACTTTTGAGATATTGTTCATTTTCATGACTTTTCCTGTTTTTATTTGTTTTAATAACTTTTTGAGATTGTGTTCATGTTCATGACTTTCCCTGTTTATATTCATTTTCGTGACTTTTTTTTAGATATTGTTCATGTTCTTGGCTCTTTGAGATTTTGTTCATTTTCGTGCCTTTTGAGAAATTGTTCATTTTCATAACTTTTTCCTGTTTTTTTATTCGTTTAAATAACTTCTTTGAGATTGTGTTCACGTTCTTGGCTCTTTCAGATTTTATGTATTTTCATGAATTTTTGAGATTGTGTTCTTGTTCGTGATTTTTGAGATTTTGTTCATTTTCATGACTTTCCCTGTTTATATTCATTTTCGTGACTTTTTGAGATTCTGTTCGTGTTCATGACTTTTTGAGATATTGTTCATTTTGATGACTTTTTGAGATTCTGTTCGTGTTCATCGCTTTTTGAGATCTTGTTTATTTTCATGACTTTCCTTTTTAATATAATTTTTTTAGAAATTGTTAATTGTAATGATTTTTTGAGATTGTGGTCATGTTCTTGGCTCTTTGAGATTGTTTTCATTTTCATGACTTTCCCTGTTTTTTTATTTGTTTTCATGACTTTGAGATTTTGTTTATTTTCATGACTTTCCCTGTTGACATACATTTTTGTGACTTTTTTAAAATATTGTTCATGTTCTTGGCTCTTTGAGATTTTGTTCATTTTCATGACTTTCCTTGTTTATATTCATTTTCATGACTTTTTTGAGATATTATTTATGTTCTTGGCTCTTTGAGATTTTGTTCATTTTCATGACTTTCACTGTTTATATTCATTTTCATGACTTTTTGAGATTCTGTTTGAGACACTTTGGCCCCTTAGTACCAATTGAACATTGTTTAAACGCCACAGCCTACCTGAGTATTGTTGCTGACCATGTCCATCCCTTTATGACTACAGTGTACACATCTTCTGATGTACTTCCAGCAGGATAATGCACCATGTCACAAAGCTCAAATCATCTCAGACTAGTTTCTTGAACATGACAATGAGTTCACTTTACTCAAATGGCCTCCACAGTCACCAGATACATTTCACATCTTTACATTTCACTTCTGATTATACCCTGTGTAATTTATTATGTGACAAATAAAGAAACCTTGAACCTTGAGATACCAATTCGCTTCGCATCATGGATGTGCAGCTGACAAATCTTGCAGAAAATGCATTATGCTATCATGTCAATATGGCCTAAAATCACTGAGGAATGTTTCCAACACCTTGTTGAATCTATGCCAAGAAGAATTAAGGCAGTTCTGAAGGCAAAAGAGGGTTCAACCCGGTACTAGCAAGGTATACCTAAATAAAGGGGCCAATGGGTGTATATATATGTATGTATGTACACTGCCCTCCAAAAGTTTGGAAACACCCCTGGCAAAGTGTGGTTTTGGACGATATCACACTTCAAAGCACACTTCCAAGCTTTACCCCAATCACACTTCCAAGCTTTACCACAAGCACACTTCCAAGCTGTGCAAATCCTATTTGGAGAGGAAACAGTCAGCTGGCATCATGTCTGTCATGGAATGTCCTCTCTAATCACTCGACCTCAACCCAATTGAGCTACTAGGAACTGGACCGCGATGTCCGTATGAAGTGTCCAACCAATGTGAATCATCTTTGCTCAATCCTTCAGGAGGATTGGAATAATATATCGTCAATGTTAGAATTTAAACATTTTTTGTTTTTTTATTGGTCTTATGAAGCATTCTAATTTGTTGATATAGTGAATTGTTGGATTTGTGTTAAATGTGAGCCAACATCATCACAATTAAAATAACCAAAGACTTAAAATACTTCAGTTTGTGTGCATTGACTTTGAGTTGAATTTCTGAAATAAATGAACTTTTCCATGACATTCTAATTTATTGAGATGCACCTGTTTTCCACAACTTCTCGAACTAGCAAATTAGCAAAGGGCATTTTGTGATGAGCGAGCGGAGCTGAGCGTATTGAGCGAGTGGAGTGGAATCTTCAGAAAGGCGCTCTCCGCTCTGAAGAAAATATGACCACTCCGCTCCCCGCTACGCTCCCGCTTCACTCCGCTCACATGCTCTGGTTGCAGCAACAGCCGTGTAATGGAAGAGAGAAAGAGGGGAAAAAAGAATCTGGTCAGACGGAGAATTCTGATAAGCAGACAAGGACCGGGCCCGTGCAAGACTCTATATTCGTTCCCTTGTTTCAACTAAAAGTTCCCCCTCGGCTCGGCGGGCCCCCAATCTGCCCGGGCCCATATGCACCTGGCACCTGCCAGTGGCCTGTAGATAGGGAGTACATGTTATTTAATAATAATCTAATTATACTTTCAGAATTTGTTTTTGTCAAACATAGTCTGTAGGGTAAAATGGCCCCCATGGGGCAATGAGCAATTACTGTAGTTATTCTGTTCTGAACATCAAATCCTTTGTTTTTCTTTAAAATGTATTCTAACTAGTTGGTTGAATACAAATATTTGGACTTTATATTTAAAAATTACCTCAAGTTTATGTCATGAATTTCATGTCATAACACCAAGAACACCACTTGACAAATAGGTTCCACTTCAAGGCATATGCACGTCTCGTAGACGGTGCACGTGCCGAAGCAATAGTGTTAAGTACCTCAGGGAGTAAGTCACCTAGTACCTCCGCGTCCCCTCCAGGGACCAGACATGGAGTTTCCAGAGGTCTGGACGCGGGTGCCAAAGGGTGCCCCGTCTCTGAGAAAGAAGGTCCTTTCTCAGAGGAACTAGCCAGGGAGGGGCTGTCGCGAGGAGCATGAGTTCCGGGAACCAGGTCCGGTTGGGCCAATAGGGCGCAACTAGCAAGACCCGCTCCTCGTCCTCCCTGACTTTGCACAAGGTCTGTGCAAGTAGGCTCACTGGGGGAAACTCATACTTGCGAAGGCCCCGGGGCCAGCTGTGTGCCAGTGCATCTGTACCGAGTGTTCCCCCGGACAGGGAGTATAACAACTGGCAGTGGGAGGTTCCTAGCGAGGCAAACAGGTCTACCTGAGCTTCGCCGAACTCCCCCCAAATCAGCTGGACCACCTGGGGGTGGAGTCGCCACTCTCCTGGCAGCGCAGCTCGTGAGAGCTCGTCGGCCACACGGTTGAGCACACCAGGGACATGAATGGCGCGAAGCGACCTCAGATGCTTCTGACTCTAAAGGAGGAGATGACGGGCAAGTTGCGACATGCGACGGGAGCGCAGACCTCCTTGACGGTTGATGTACGCAACGGTCGCAGTATTGTCCGTACGGACCAGCACATGCTTGCCCCGTAACGGCCCCTTCAGGCGGCCCAGGGCAAGGTATACTGCTAGCAACTCGAGGCAGTTGATGTGCCAATGCTGTTGGGGGCCCATCCACACCCCTGACACTGCCTGCCCATTGTACGTGGCCCCCCAGCCGGTGGCAGAGGCATCCATGAAGACTACAGCATGCCGGGACACCTGCTCTAGGGCTACTCCTGCCCGAAGAAACAAGGGGTCTGACCACGGGCTGAAGGTTTGGCGGCATTCCGGAGTGATTGCCACTCGGTACGTGCCGCATTGCCACGCCCATCTCGGGACTCGGCCATGAAGCCAGTGCTGAAGCGGTCTCATATGAAGCAAGCCGAGCGGGGTTACTGCCGCTGCGGCCGCCATATGCCCCAGGAGCCTCTGAAAAAGTTTCAGTGGGACCGCTGTCCTGCCCCTGAATGTATTCGGCAGTTCAGCACCGACTGAGCACGTTCCTCTGTGAGGCGTGCTGACTGTTCGACCGAATCCAACTCCATACCGAGAAAAGAGATCCTCTGCACTGGGGCGAGTTTGCTCTTTTCCCAGTTGACCTGAAGGCCCAACTGGCTGAGGTGACTGAGCACCAAATCTCTGTGTTCGCATAACTGTTCCCGAGACTGAGCGAGAATGAGCCAGTCGTTGAGATGCGGATGAGGATGCAGACGTCCTGTTCTCTCATGGGAACAAGGGCTCCCTCCACAACTTTCGTGAAGACGCGGGCCAGCCCGAAGGGTAGGACCTTGTACTGATATGCTCGACCCTCGAACGAAAAGCGCAAAAACGGCCTATGTCGAGGAAGAATCGAGACATGAAAGTACGCGTCCTTCAGGTCGATCACTGCAAACCAATCTCGGGGACGGATGCACTCGAAAATGCGTTTCTGCGTGAGCATCTTGAACGGTAGCTTGTGAAGGCTCCGATTCAAAACTCGCAGATCCAAGATCGGTCGTAACCCACCGCTTTTCTTGGGTACAATGAATTAAGGGCTGTAAAACCCTGACCTCATATCGGCAGGAGGGACCAGCTCTATCGCGTCCTTCGCCAGTAGGACTACGATCTCCGCACGCAAGACATGGGTATCAACAGCTTTCACTGAAGTGAAGTGGACACCCCTGAACTTGGGGGGACGCCGGGCGAACTGAATCGCATAGCCGAGCCTGATGGTCCGAATGAGCCAGCGAGATGGACTGGGGAGCGCTAACCAGGCTCGCAGAGACCGCACAAGTGGGACCAAGGGGACCATCGGCGTACCCGCAGTGGGGCAGCGAGGTGGAATGCAGGGACGCAGCTCGGGGGGCTCTCTTTGGGAGGCGGCCCGTAGCAGGGTCTGAGTGTGCTGTGCAACACTTACCTGGTTCCACAATCGGACAGGGGGTGCAGGAGAGATGGGTGCCCATCTCGAACTGCGCGCTGCTGTCCGCTGGCGACAGAAGAGGTGGATGAGAGTGGAGAGGTTTTGCTCCTCCCACTACTCTCCGAGCCCTCTTCGGACCCGGAGATGACAGAAACTGCTCTTTTATTGAAAATTTGGGTACCGCTGGCTGCTGGGCGGAACAGAAGGAAAAAACAAAGGATTTACCACCCGGCCCTCCTCCGGGGGAAGGAGCGGTGCAGTCACCATCTCCTGAAGAGCAGTCCCAATCATCTCCGGGTCGCCCGTCCTAGGGCCTCTTGCTCTTGGCTTTGCCACCCCTCTTGGCGGGGGCCTGGACGGGCTGGGGACCCCGCTTACGACTGTTTCCACGGCGCCGCTTGGGTGGAGGCTGTTGCTGCGGCGCGGGAGCAGGGGCAGTCGCAGGGGGTCGCCCAGGCTAATCGCCTCAGACTGCTTCTGTACAGCCGAGAACTGCTGGGCGAAGTTCTCGACCGCATCGCCAAAGAGGCCGGTCTGGGACACGGGGGAATTAAGGAACCTGACCTTGTCGGTATCCCTCATGTCGGCCAGACACAGCCAGAGATGACGTTCCTGGACCTCCAGAGTGGACATCGCACGGACCACTGCCCGCGCCGTAACCTTCGTCGCCCCAAGCGCGAGGTCCGTCGCAGCACGAAGTTCGTGATGAACTTGTGGGTCATGAGCACCCTCGTGCAGGTCTCTCAGTGCCTTGGCCTGATGGACCTGCAACAACGCCATAGCATGTAAGGCGGAAGCGGCTTCCCCACAGGCCTGGTAAGCCCTGCCGGTAAGGTCCGACGAGTGCTTACAGGCCCGGGAAGGGAGAGATGGCTCCCCGCGCCAGGTGGAGTTAGGGCACAGCTGCATAGCCACGGCCCGCTCCACTGGGGGGATGCGCGTGTAACCCTTAGGCGCACCGCCATCAAGGGTGGTGAGGGAGGAGGGCCCACTGGCGCGGTTTCGGGCAGTAAAAGGTGCCTTCCACGTACCAGTGAGCTCTTCATGCACTTCCGGGAAGAAAGGAACAGGGATGGGTGGCTGAGAACCAGCTCGTGCCACACCGAGAAATCAATCGTCCAGCCTTGACGGTTCAGGACACGGTGGAGGATTCCACACGAGCCCGACCCTGTTGGCGGCCCGGGAAAGCATAGCCATCATCTCCGGATCTGTATCGGGCACAGCCACCGTACCCGAAGGGGGTAACTGCGCCGACGCGTCATCTCCGGCAAAATCTGACTCACCCTCCGATGAAGCTATCGACAGCCGGTCATCGAGAGGAGCTCCGAAGGACACGGGCGGTGCACACCTTTGAGATGGCCCACCGCGCTCCTCCGGCAGCTCTGCTGGCTGCGGAGTGCAGGAGGAGTGAGGGTTCCTAGGGGGTTGGTTCCCCGAAGGAAACGCACTCACTGTGATCCTCAGATCGAGGCAGCGGCACTGGGACTCCGCCCCTTTGCAGGAGCTGGAGTCTCGATCACAACTCCGAGATGGTCATCTTCCCACAATGGGTACATGACACATCCACAAACGCTGCCTCAGCGTGCGCTAAGCCCAGACACGCGAAGCAGCGCTCGTGACCATCTCTCGGCGCCAGGTAACGACCGCATCCAGAAACACACAAGTAAAATGTCATCTTTAAAAAGACGCAAGCTCTACTTGTGTAAGCTCTTTTAGGGACTTGGTCTCTTAATTAGTGCTGAAGCACGCAGGGGAACGGCCGCAGCAACACAAACAGGGATTTGTGCAGCCTGTAGTGTGCTCTCTCTCTCTCGCCGCACTCTTACCAGCTGTAAAAACAGATGTGTTTTATAACAGAGAGAGATCCGACCCCGCTGCTGTGCTGTACGCCCGTACTTTTAAAAAAAGAGATCGTCCTGCAGAGACTCTTTTTAGAACACTTCTTCAGTAGAACGATTTGTTCGGCTCTGAAGCGAAAAGCTGAAGATGCAACGCACCTGCTGCTCATTATATACCCGCGCTGCAAGGTGAGCAGCTGCTGCATATGATTGCATGCCAATGTGCATTGGCTCGTTTAGTTACACTCGAAGTAGATTGGCCTCTCTAGCGAGATTCCTATTCGTCGGTCAGTCCGACGTACGTCGAACGTGACCGACTGAATGGGAACTAATGAGATGGACCTCTCTCTCCAACTGACTTACAAGAAAGAATAGGTATCGGTAAGGTTTTAATGCTATAACTATTCTTACAATCTTGCTTATTAAACATATTGGAAATAACAGGAAACAATTGAACATAACATGAAACCCATTAGTAGAAGTAGTAACCCTTTATTGTCTCTAGTCACAAGTACCAGTGAAATTAGCCATCAACCTGTCCATACATACACAACATACATATATGACAAGGGGGTAGACAGAAAAGGAAGACAGGGAATTGAAGAAAAGAATACAGCATAACATGAGGAAGGTGAGGAGAAAAAGAATAACCCCCAGACTATGCTCCTTGGGGAGTACAGTGTGAGAACAGGAAAAACACCTCAGCAACAAAAAGCACATAAACCATAGACACACGACTTTGCCACAGGGGAAGTAATCCAGCTCCAGCAGGCAGCCATCCGGTCCCGCGGCCATTCTCGGCGCTGGCCACAGACCCACCTGTCAGGCTGGCGGTTCAAAGCGACGGAGGCGAGGGGAGGTATGTGTGTGTGTGTGTAGTAGTTTATAATCAATGTCTGTAGAATGGGGGAGGAAACAAGAGCGTCTCACTGCAATGCCCTTCCCAGGGGTAATTTTTCCAGCAGCGACCTTGGCCAAGGCCACTGTGCGAGGGAGCCAAAAAGATAAGATTGCGATTGTTTTGTCTTAAGGCGAGTAACCGCATTCCAATTCCACGGCTACTCTCTCTGTCCATTCTGGTCTCCAATATCAATTTTCCTTTGCAAAGCCGTGAGCTTCTCCATGATAGAATCCATATTGCCATTCTTTGTCATATTGCTTGTAATTTCTGGTTAGAACAGATTTATCCAGATTATATTTCATTGCTTGATGCGCTACTGTGTCAAATCTGGTGAAGATGATCTACTTACTGTGATTGTGTTGACTGTATGTATGACACAGTTTTGTATGACTGTGTAGAGAAGATGAATTATTGAAACACTTCCCACATGCAGTGCAGTGATACGGTTTCTCTCCAGTGTGAATCATCTCATGTGTTTTCAGATGTACTGACTGAATGAATCTCTTGTCACAGTGTGAACACTTGTAAGGTTTCTCTCCAGTGTGAATCCTCTCATGTGTTTTCAGATGTGGTATTTGATTGAATCTCTTGTCACAGTGTGAACACTTATAAGGTTTCTCTCCAGTGTGAATCCTCTTGTGCAGTTTTAAACGGTATGCTGTAGTAAAAGTCTTCTCACACTCAAAGCACATGTACTCTCTCACACCAGTGTGCATTTTCTGATGTTTTTTTAAATATTGTAAACATGAAAAACTCTTTCCACACAAATAGCATGAATGTGGCTTCTCCTTTGTATGAACTTCCAGGTGTTTCTTCAGGTTTGAAGCACTCAAAAATGTTTTTCCACATTGATCACATGCATGCATTTTCTCTCCAGTGTGAATCCTCTCATGTGTTTTCAGATGTGGTATTTGATTGAATCTCTTGTCACACTGTGAACACTTATAAGGTTTCTCTCCAGTGTGGATCCTCTGGTGCAGTTTTAAACGGTATGCTGAAGGAAATGTCTTTTCACACTCAAAGCACATGTACTCTCTCACACCAGTGTGAATTTTTTGATGTATTTTCAAACTTTGCAGACGTGAAAAACTCTTTCCACACAAACAACATGAATGCGGTTTCTCCTTTGTATGAACTCTCAGGTGTTTCTTAAGGTTTGATGAGTGTGAGAAACTCTTCCCACACTGATCACAAGTAAACGGTTTCTCTCCAGTATGAACTCTCATGTGAAGCTCAAGACTTCTTTTGCGTGTGAAACTCTTCCCGCACTGATCACAAGTGAACGGTTTCCCTCCAGTATGAACTCTCATATGAGTCTCAAGATAATATTTGCATCTGAAACTCTTTCCACACTGAGTGCAGGTGAAAGATTTATTGGCTCTTCCTTTCATTACATCTTTCTGTTTGGGTTTTTCTCCACGTTTGACATGATTATTCTCCTCTAATTCACTCAACTCATTTTTCTTATTATCTTCAATCAACTCTGAAACAAAAGTAAAAACAAAATGTTCATTAACTCGTAAAAAACAAATAAATAAAAAAACAAAGGACATAAAATGAACCCTGATATAACAGTGGAGAGTATACAATTGCATTACAACATTTTGATCATATTGCTGTAACTTTATTAATTATATGTCCCTGAAACTTTCCTTGAATGAGGTACACTGATCCTTAAATTATTAGTTTTCAATCAACAAAAACTAAAAAATAAATAAAAATAGGCGAGTAGGAAAAATAGTCCAACAACACTGTCGAATCTAAAATATATAAAGATGCAATCCCGCTCTCCATCACGACTTGCTAAATATTGACATTTATTGTTATAAGCACAAGCAACGGTTCGGTCCACTGAGCTTCATTAGACATAAATTATTAGTTTTAAAATATTATGGGCACAAATCTCATGTTTTTATAGGTAAAGCTATTAAATACATTTGATCAACAACATGAAGGATCTGAGGATCCACAAATACAAACTGTGTGTTGCATCAAATGACCATGTTGTGTTTTTCTTTTTTTTATTAATTTATAATAATTTATTATAAATTAGCCATTTATTTAATTTATTGTTTGATAATTTTTTAGCATGTATATCATTTTATTTATTCATTTATTATTTTATGATGTTTTTATATTTTGTATTTCTTATTTTCCTTGTTTATTCATTTCCATTGTTAAACTGATGGTTGTGCGGTTTAATTAACTGTTTTGTTTGAATGAATAAGAGATGATTTATGATTCCATGTTTATGGAAATTCAAGGTTTATGGGATGTTGTTGTGTTTGGTAAAACACTGCTTGGATTTGTGCTGGTCAGACGAAGTCTGAGTATTGAATCATATGAAAACTAAGATTAATCAATAAGCTTTGACCCTTTTTATCATCATTAACAGAAGACATACAGTTTTGATATCAGACAATACTTGATGTTAATGGATTTTAAAACTCTAGTCTACCACATCCAGTTCTCAAAAATATTGTGAACAAATATTATGTTTGTGTTTTATGGCCTTATTTTAGTGACTTAAATATTTGTATAATTTTTTTTCACTAACCAAGCATAAACTTTTTCTCAAAAACGCAAACATGTATGCTAGTAATGCTACATTCATGGTGTCTATGTATTATAGTAGCACAGTTTGTGCTGATTACAGTGCAATTAGACTTTAGTCATTAATATGTTTTGAAGATACTGAAAAACAGCACACATGCCAAAACTACTCCAGGGCCCAAAACCCCCTCAGACCCCAGAAGATTAATGCTTTGTGTGTACCACAAAAAGTCATTACAGATGAATGAAGAATAAACACCAACCTCCTTGTTCCTCGTGTTTTATTCTACAGGGTTCTGGTTCCTCGTGTTTTATTCTACAGGTTTCTGGTTCCTCTTGTTTTATTCTACAGGGTTCTGGTTCCTCGTGTTTTATTCTCCAGGGTTCTGGTTCCTCGTGTTTTATTCTCCAGGGTTCTGGTTCCTCGTGTTTTATTCTCCAGGGTTCTGGTTCCTCATGTTTTATTCTACAGGGTTCTGGTTCCTCGTGTTTTATTCTCCAGGTTTCTGGTTCCTCGTGTTTTATTCTCCAGGGTTCTGGTTCCTCGTGTTTTATTCTCCAGGGTTCTGGTTCCTCGTGTTTTATTCTGCAGGGTTCTGGTTCCTCGTGTTTTATTCTACAGGGTTCTGGTTCCTCGTGTTTTATTCTCCAGGGTTCTGGTTCCTCGTGTTTTATTCTCCAGGGTTCTGGTTCCTCGTGTTTTATTCTACAGGGTTCTGGTTCCTCGTGTTTTATTCTACAGGGTTCTGGTTCCTCGTGTTTTATTCTACAGGTTTCTGGTTCCTCTTGTTTTATTCTACAGGGTTCTGGTTCCTCATGTTTTATTCTACAGGGTTCTGGTTCCTCGTGTTTTATTCTCCAGGGTTCTGGTTCCTCGTGTTTTATTCTCCAGGGTTCTGGTTCCTCGTGTTTTATTCTCCAGGGTTCTGGTTCCTCGTGTTTTATTCTCCAGGGTTCTGGTTCCTCGTGTTTTATTCTCCAGGGTTCTGGTTCCTCGTGTTTTATTCTCCAGGGTTCTGGTTCCTCGTGTTTTATTCTACAGGTTTCTGGTTCCTCTTGTTTTATTCTCCAGGGTTCTGGTTCCTCATGTTTTATTCTCCAGGGTTCTGGTTCCTCGTGTTTTATTCTCCAGGGTTCTGGTTCCTCGTGTTTTATTCTCCAGAGTTCTGGTTCCTCGTGTTTTATTCTACAGGGTTCTGGTTCCTCGTGTTTTATTCTACAGGGTTCTGGTTCCTCGTGTTTTATTCTACAGGGTTCTGGTTCCTCGTGTTTTATTCTCCAGGTTTCTGGTTCCTCGTGTTTTATTCTACAGGGTTCTGGTTCCTCTTGTTTTATTCTCCAGGGTTCTGGTTCCTCGTGTTTTATTCTCCAGGGTTCTGGTTCCTCATGTTTTATTCTCCAGGGTTCTGTTTCCTCGTGTTTTATTCTCCAGAGTTCTGGTTCCTCGTGTTTTATTCTCCAGGGTTCTGGTTCCTCTTGTTTTGTTCTCCAGGTTTCTGGTTCACTTGTCTTCTCTTCATGCTCTTCTTTAACAAACACCATCTTCACAGCAGCAGATCTCAGTTCAGCTGCTTGCTTCAAAACTTATATTCCTGCTTGCTTCAAAACTTAGTCACAACTCTGAGGACGAGAATATTACAGGTGTTTACTGACCTGATTCAAAAACGTCCTTTCCTATTTACAGAAATAACATTTATAACAGTTTGTATTAAGCCAACATCATGACAAAACAACAGAGTGTGGTGAAACTAAACTTCTTCCTCTGAGGTTTAATGGTGTTTGGCAAACAAACGCATGTGTTTTAGCGCCACCCGCTGGACTGGAGTCAAATACAACTTGAATTTAACAAACATAAAATGTTCCAATCATGCTTATAAATTAACTTAAAGAAACGAAACAAAATATAACCACTTTGCCATTAAGAACCTAAACTGAACTTTTTTAATGACTGCAACCAGAGCTTGTGAGCAAAGCGATGCGGTGTATCGCTCCGCTCAATATTCTGCTTTGTGGGCGTGTGCTCCTCTCAGTCGCTCACAGACAAAGCAAACACTCTGCTATTCAGTGAGCCCTCGGTTTGCCTTGGGTGGAATTAAACGACACATCGGGCATTGGTTATCTTACTCATTATCATATTGATTTTCAAATAAAAGCAACAGAGCTTAAGTTAAATGTCGTTTATTAGCAACAAATCACAGTTGTGAATCACTTCTCCCTCACAGTACACAATATGACATAACATACAATATGTAATTAGACTAATTCGAGATGTAATGTTGGGTCGAGAGAATTTGGTTAACAATGTGGATTTGGAAAAAGGCATGGACATTGTTGCAAAGCACAGTAGACTACCGTTTGAATTATTGTTCAAATATTGGCCTATCAATAATCTTATTTTTAAACATTTTCCATATACCTACATTCAAAATGTATTTAATATTTAAAACACCCATCTCATAACATTATTCATGCAGTTATAATTGTTTGAAGTATCATACAATTATATCACCCTTGCGCTGCATTAAAACTGAAATTATAAAAATTACTTTTTCCTATGGAAAAAGATATGAGCCCATGAAATGGGCCGTCCTACACCATAGAAACCGCTTTTCAAATGAACATAACTCTGGATCACAGTGTCATAGAGACAAGGGGGCGGGCTCATTTGACTCAGACGACCAATCAGCATCTCAGGATCATTGTGAAGCTATCAAGCCACGCCCCTAGCAACCATTTAGAGCACCTTAGCAACACGTCCCATAGACTTCCATTGAAAGAGATCAAAGGGATATCTCAGGATAGAAGTGTCATAGAAACATGAGGGTGGGCTCGTTTCACTCGGGGCAGCAAGCAGCCAATCCTGAATCACCTCAACACTCACTGGCCACGCCCTAGCAACCATTGTCGAGCACCTTAGCAACCAAAATTCACAGAGGAATATCTTCCATTCTGAATGTCACAGAGGCGTGGGAGTTGGTTTATATCATTCATACTGACAAGAAGCCTTTGGAGTATCGTGATTGCTAGCTGCCAAGCCACTCCCTAGCAACCAAACAGAGTACCCTAGCAACCGTTTTGCAAGACCAATATCTCTGCATCAGAACATCGTATAGAGATGGGGGTTGGTTTATACATTCACACTGACTTTGGAGCTTCATGATTGGCAGCTGCCAAGCCACTCCCTAGCAACCAAACAGAGTACCCTAGCAACCGTTTTGCAAGACCAATATCTCTGCATCAGAACATCGTATAGAGATGGGGTTGGCTCTTTTGACTCATGCTAGCAAACAGGACTTGCTACATGCTACACATGCTAGTAGTGAATAGCTACATGCTAATAGCGCTTAGCTAAGTGCTAAATCATGCCAATAAAATGCTACAAACTCCATAGTAACCATCTGTGACAACTACCAACCACCTAGTAACACCATAGCAACCACCCAGATTACCCTAGCAACCGCCTAGCAACGCCCTAGCAACCACCCAGAACACCCTAGCAACCACCTAGCAACCACCCAGAACACCCTAGCAACCACCTAGCAACCACCCAGAACACCCTAGCAACCGCCTAGCAACCACCCAGAACACCCTAGCAACCACCTAGCAACACCCTAGCAACCACCCAGAACACCCTAGCAACCACCTAGCAACCGCCTAGCAACCACCCAGAACACCCTAGCAACCGCCTAGCAACGCCCTAGCAACCCCCCAGAACACCCTAGCAACCACCTAGCAACCATCCAGAATACCCTAGCAACCGCCTAGCAACCACCCGGAACACCCTAGCAAACCACCTAGCAACACCCTAGCAACCACTCAGAATACCCTAGCAACCGCCTAGCAACCACCCGGAACACCCTAGCAACCACCTAGCAACACCCTAGCAACCACCCAGAACACCCTAGCAACCACCTAGCAACACCCTAGCAACCACCCAGAACACCCTAGCAACCGCCTAGCAACCACCTAGAGCACCCTAGCAACTGCCTAGCAATGCCCTAGCAACCACCCAGAAATCCCTAGCAACCGCCTAGCAACCACCCAGAGCACCCTAGCAACCGCATAGCAACCACCAAGAACACCCTAGCAACCGCCTAGCAACCACCCAGAACACCCTAGCAACCGCCTAGCAACTGTCCAGAACACCCTAGCAACCGCCTAGCAACGCCCTTGCAACCACCCAGAACACCCTAGATAGACTGTCAACTAGTCTTTAAATATCATCCCATAAACTGTATGAGTCAAAAATGCTGAACTCCATGTTTCTACTAAAACCATGAATAAGCCATATCTCAGCACCAGAACATCGTACAGACATGGTTGTTGGCTCGTATTCAATCATGTACTTTACCCTAGCAACCGGGTGGTGTTTTTTGCCACTGCAAGCACCATTTCACATTTTCTTCTGGAAATGTACATTCTAGTTTATGTTGTTATTTATTTACCTATGTTATTGTTGTATATACTGTATATATATTGATGCTTTGGCAACATTGTGCTACGCAGTCATGGTAATAAAGCTCATTTGAATTTGAAATTTGAATTTTGAGAGAGAGAGAGAGAGAGAGAGAGAGACACAGGAGACACACACACACACACACACACTTTCTTCACAAATGATAATTTTCATTAATTAATTGTGATAAACTTATATATTGCTTCAATTATTAATTACAAAATTTGTACAGACTTAATTCACTTAGATTTTTTTAAATTAAATCCAATACAAAAAGGTAAAGTATATTAATATTTATATAGTAATTTTAGTAATTTTAATAATTACAATAATGAAACAAATTTTTTCTTGTTGAAGTTAATGAAAATGCAATTTTTTTGCATTAAAATTACATTCATGTTTCATTTAAAATGTAATATAGTTTAAGTAATTGTGCAATAATATTAAAATTAAGATTTTTTTTTTTTAAGTAAATGAAAATATTCCCAGCACTAAAGTTACATCAATATTTTGTATTTTTAAATAATTTTCATTTAATATAATTTGAGTGAGTTTATAAAAAACTACAATCATGAGAATTTGCTGCAATGTGAAACATTTTGATATATCACTTTATTTATTTGAATTATCACTGGACCGGGCCCGTGCAAGACTCTATATTTGGTGCTTTTCCACTGCATGGTACGGCACGGTACGGTTCGGTACGGTTCACTTTTGGGGGGTTTTCCACTGGGTACTGTACCTGGTACTTTTTTAGTACCACCTCAGCCGAGGTTCCAAGCGTACTGTACCGTTACCAAAACGTGACGTGTAAACTCTGCTGTTCACTGATTAGCCGGAGAGAATCGTCATTACTGCGTCACTGAACTTGCGACACAAGACCCTCCTCTACAGCCCGACCCGCTAGATTTAAATCAGCACCGCCAGCGAAGAATCGGACGCAGCTTTTGTTTCAACAAACGCACCTTTTTGTATCAACCACAAAATATCTGTTTCATTGTCTGTTGAGGAAGAACAGATGTTCCTCTCGTTGCTAGCCGAGGAGCGGATCCAGTGAGAGCTTGATGGCATGACGCCGAAGGAAAAAGCCTTATGTATAACGTTACTTTTGAACTTGCTATATTTTCAGAGTATGTTTTCTGTTTATATTTTTACCTTTGTATCTGTGTTTTGCTTCAATTAAAAACAATCTGATCAAATAAGTGTACCTCCAGACTATATTAAATATGTATTATTGTATGAGCACGTAATGAACCTCTTGAAAAAGACAAATTATTAATGCCACGATTATAAAAACCATCACATAAATAAAAAAAACAAGAGATACATTGTACATTTTGAAATATTCAAAGGTTATTGATAATTCACTTTACAGAACACGCTGCATGAATAGTTAACTAATCAAGTAACGCAGCACACCTGCACGAACATCTCTGCTCTCCTCATCTAACGTTACAGCCCGTGTCACTGTCACCACAGTCTCTGCTGCTGGGGGTAAATCACAAGCGTTCTCACAGACCTCTCCATTGCATTAAACACATCCCTGCTCTCCTCCTCCACTGGCCTGTAGATAGCCAGTTATTTAATACAAATCTAATTATACTTTCAGATTTGTTTTTTCTCATAGTCTGTTGGGTAAAACTGGCAAGGGGCAATGAGCAATTAATGTAGTTATTCTGTTCTGAACATCAAATCCTTTAGTCCTTTAAAAATCCTTTTCTTTAAAATGTATTCTAACTAGTTGGTTGAATAAAAATATTTTGACTTTATATTTAAAAATGACATGTAATTAATTTAATTTCATCAGGTAGATAGTTGTCTAGCCAGTTAACAAATTTTTAAATGGGCTAATATAATTTTGTAATTCATAATTGTTGATTATATTATACATATATATATATTTTATTTTAAGCTAAAACTGCATGTAGCACTGATTTTACTGTAAATGTTTAAAGCATATTGCTTTGTATGACTGGGGGGTCATTTTACCCCACCTGGAGCAAAATGTCCCCTTGGTACAGATTACATTTTTTTATAAAAATATAATGAAACTTGAAAACTCTATGAACTATGATAACTTCTCAACACACTTAACTTTTGTTTCAAATTAAAACAAAGAAATACAAAAATAATTACACAGTCCTTAAGGGGGGGAGGGGGGGGGGCACCCCCACTCTACCTTAAGCTTCATGGTGAATACTTCTACATCACTCTTGTCATCATAGAATAAAGTGACAATAAAAATGTATCTTGACATTATCTAGTGGTTATTGTGGGAAGAACAGAAGTGGGCGTTTCCCCGCTCTACTCTAATAACAACATGTTGAGTCCAGCCCTCGGTTTGCCTTGGGTGGAATTAAACGACACATCGGCCATTGGTTATCTTACTCATTATCATATTGATTTTCAAATAAAAGCAACAGAGCTTAAGTTAAATGTCGTTTATTAGCAACAAATCACAGTTGTGAATCACTTCTCCCTCACAGTACACAATATGACATAACATACAATATGTAATTAGACTAATTCGAGACGTAATGTTGGGTCGAGAGAATTTGGTTAACAATGTGGATTTGGAAAAAGGCATGGACATTGTTGCAAAGCACAGTAGACTACCGTTTGAATTATTGTTCAAATATAGGCCTATCAATAATCTTATTTTTAAACATTTTCCATATACCTACATTCAAAATGTATTTAATATTTAAAACACCCATCTCATAACATTATTCATGCAGTTATAATTGTTTGAAGTATCATACAATTATATCACCCTTGCGCTGCATTAAAACTGAAATTATAAAAATTACTTTTTCCTGAATCAAATTCAATCAGCAGACAATAGAAGTTGTTGATAAAATATTAAAAGTAAATAATGTATTTATAAAAATGAGAACATATAATCAATAATTACTCAGAGCAAATTCAAAAATGAGCTAAATAAAAGTGAAAACGTCTCGGTTACATAGGTAACCCTCGTTCCCTGAAGGAGGGAACGGAGACGTACGTCAGACTGACCGACGAATAGGAATCTCGATAGAGAGGCCAATCTACTTCGAGTGTAACTAAACGAGCCAATGCACATTGGCATGCAATCATATGCAGCAGCTGCTCACCTCGCAGCGCGGGTATATAATGAGCAGCAGGTGCGTTGCATCTTCAGGTTTTCGCTGAGGAGCCGAACAAGTAAGACGGCAGCAACAGCGGGGTCCAGCGACTGTGGCGACGGGACGTACGTCTCCGTTCCCTCCTTCAGGGAACGAGGGTTACCTATGTAACCGAGATGTTCCCATTCAGTCGGTCACGTTCGACGTACGTTGGACTGACCGACGAATAGAAATCCCTACCAAAGCGACCCAGGAGCTGCCCCCTTCCAGCGCTCTGTAGCAAGCCTCTTGACCCCCTTGCTTAAAGACGGTGGGACAGGGCCAACACAGAGAGTGTCGATCACTGCTGTTCCCCAACCCAATCAGTGAGACTATTGGATAACATTGGGAAAGTGTACCCTTTCATTGGAAAGGAACGCTGCGGAAGCCACATCCTTCCCCGCAGGAGTCATGTGGAGAAGTACATATGGACTAGCCCTGTAGGGCTGTACTACATATGGAAGCACTGGGGTGACTCCAACCTGACGAGAGGTGGGTTCTCCCAGAGGGAAAGACACAGGTTTGTTTAGGAGCAACCCGTGGAATAACACATATGGGATCCCTGTAGGGTCACACATATGGGACCCAGCCTAAATCCGGTTCTCAAGGATACAACGGAGTAAAGGCCTGGCGCCGGGCGCTCCGCCACGTCTGGCTGCCGAAGGGTGATTGGAGGACTCAACAGGGTCTGCCTATAGGGACTCTCTGGAGCAATAAGCGTATGTAACGCAGCAAGCCGACACTAAGCCGGTACCTCTCCGTGCCTCTGACCTGAGGTGAGAACACGGGAGGAAACCGGCTCGACACGAAGGCTTTAGAATCTAGCGAACGTGTTAGGTGTCGCCCAGCCCGCAGCTCTACAAATATCTGTCAGCGAGGCGCCACGAGCCAACACCCAGGAGAATGCCACGCCTCTCGTAGAGTGGGCACGCAACCTGAGCGGGCAGGGCACGCCTTGAGCTTGGTAAGCCAAGGCAATGGCATCCACTATCCAGTGGGCCATCCTCTGCTTGCAGACAGCCTTTCCCTTCTGATGGCCTCCATAACA
The DNA here is from genome assembly GCA_027422435.1 of Schizopygopsis pylzovi. Taxonomy (NCBI): domain Eukaryota; kingdom Metazoa; phylum Chordata; class Actinopteri; order Cypriniformes; family Cyprinidae; genus Schizopygopsis; species Schizopygopsis pylzovi. Next base: position 2,802,676 of record CM049818.1, on the reverse strand, counting down.
GACAAAGAGCTGGTCTGAGGTCCTGAGGCTTTGAGTTCTGTCTGTGTATAGTCGCAAGGCGCGAACTGGACAGAGCAAAGCCAGGGCTGGGTCTGCCTCCTCCAGGGGCAGCGCTTGCAGGCTCACTACCTGATCCCTGAAGGGAGTGGTAGGAACCTTGGGCACATAGCCAGGCCGGGGACTTAGTACCACGTGGCCGTCACCCAGCCCAAACTCTAGGCACGATTCGTCAACCGAAAATGCCTGCAGGTCCCCTACCCTCTTGATGGAGGCCAATGCAACCATCAACAAGGTCTTCATAGACAGAATCCTTAAGTCTGCTGACTGCAAAGGCTCAAAGGGAGCAATCTGGAGTGCTCGAAGCACCAGAGCAAGGTCCCAAGAGGGTATGGAGGGGGGTCGAGGAGGATTTAACCGTCTTGCCCCCTTAAGGAACCTGATGGCCGTCCTACACCATAGAAACCGCTTTTCAATTGAACATAACTCTGGATCACAGTGTCATAGCGACAAGGGGGCAGGCTCATTTGACTCAGACGACCAATCAGCATCTCAGGATCATTGTGAAGCTATCAAGACACGCCCCTAGCAACCATTTAGAGCACCTTAGCAACACGTCCCATAGACTTCCATTGAAAGAGATCAAAGGGATATCTCAGGATAGAAGTGTCATAGAAACATGAGGGTGGGCTCGTTTCACTCGGGGCAGCAAGCAGCCAATCCTGAATCACCTCAACACTCACTGGCCACGCCCTAGCAAACATTGTTGAGCACCTTAGCAAACAAAATTCACAGAGGAATATCTTCCATTCTGAATGTCACAGAGGCGTGGGAGTTGGTTTATATCATTCATACTGACAAGAAGCCTTTGGAGTATCGTGATTGCTAGCTGCCAAGCCACTCCCTAGCAACCAAACAGAGTACCCTAGCAACCGTTTTGCAAGACCTATATCTCTGCATCAGAACATCGTATAGAGATGGGGGTTGGTTTATACATTCACACTGACTATGGAGCTTCGTGATTGGCAGCTGCCAAGCCACTCCCTAGCAACCAAACAGAGTACCCTAGCAACCGTTTTGCAAGACCTATATCTCTGCATCAGAACATCGTATAGAGATGGGGGTTGGTTTATACATTCACACTGACTATGGAGCTTCGTGATTGGCAGCTGCCAAGCCACTCCCTAGCAACCAAACAGAGTACCCTAGCAACCGTTTTGCAAGACCAATATCTCTGCATCAGAACATCGTATAGAGATGGGGGTTGGCTCTTTTGACTCATGCTAGCAAACAGGACTTGCTACATGCTACACATGCTAGCAGTGAATAGCTACATGCTAATAGCGCTTAGCTAAGTGCTAAATCATGCCAATAAAATGCTACAAACTCCATAGTAACCATCTGTGACAACTACCAACCACCTAGTAACACCATAGCAACCACCCAGATTACCCTAGCAACCGCCTAGCAACGCCCTAGCAACCACGTATTCAATCATGTGCATTACCCTAGCAACCGGGTGGTGTTTTTTGCCACTGCAAGCACCATTTCACATTTTCTTCTGGAAATGTACATTCTAGTTTATGTTGTTATTTATTTACCTATGTTATTGTTGTATATACTGTATATATATTGATGCTTTGGCAACATTGTGCTACGCAGTCATGCTAATAAAGCTTATTTGAATTTGAAATTTGAATTTTGAGAGAGAGAGAGACAGGAGACACACACACACACACACACTTTCTTCACAAATGATAATTTTCATTAATTAATTGTGATAAACTTATATATTGCTTCAATTATTAATTACAAAATTTGTACAGACTTAATTCACTTAGATTTTTTTAAATTAAATCCAATACAAAAAGGTAAAGTATATTAATATTTATATAGTAATTTTAGTAATTTTAATAATTACAATAATGAAACACATTTTTTCTTGTTGAAGTTAATGAAAATGCAATTTTTTTGCATTAAAATTACATTCATGTTTCATTTAAAATTTAATGTAGTTTAATTAATTGTGCAATAATATTAAAATTAAGATTAATTTTTTGAAGTAAATGAAAATATTCCCAGCACTAAAGTTACATCAATATTTTGTATTTTTAAATAGTTTTCATTTAATATAATTTGAGTGAGTTTATAAAAAACTACAATCATGAGAATTTGCTGCAATGTGAAACATTTCGATATATCACTTTATTTATTTGAATTATCACTTCAAACATTTGAACTGAATTTATTTAATTTTGAAAAAGTAAATTATAAAAATTGTCAATTGTTAACATTGTTAATTAAACCTTACAAAAAAGTAAAATGACATAAATATTTACATTTGAATCATCTATTTTTCAATAATTTTACTATAAGGATTTAGTAAATGAATGTTGTTTTGTGCAACAGAAATGAAACAATAAGATCGATTTGTTGTGTCAATCTTGAGAATGTAGTGTTAGATGTGTTTAACTCTCATGAAAACATATCCCAACGCCGTCCAGGCTTCATCTTCTTTCCCTAAGACCTGGATTGGTCTTTCTTTCCTCTGGTTTTGTGGTGAAACCGGAGCTGGTGGTTTGTTGGTGCGATTCACCCATGCAGAGATAAATGAAAGGAGAAAGAGATGAAGGAAGACAGCTGTGTTTTTTGTGTTGCTATTTTGAGCGTCTGGCCGCTGCTCTACTCCCCTGGTCTGGCCCGGCCTATTTCTGTCCTGGGCTGGCCCTGCTGCTATTCTAGTCAGAGAGAGAGAGAGAGAGAGAGAGAGCGAGCGCGGTTAGGAAGAGTCACAGAGAGAGAGAGCATGAGACAGAGCTGCTTCAGTTTCCTGTGCAGAGACTGAGAGACACAGTCGTGACGTCTCCTGATGAAGCCCAGCAGGGACGGCTAGAGGAACAGACGGAGAAGCCCCACGGACTCTGCACCGGACCGGACCGGACGCTGAAGCTCCAGTTATGCTGCAGACCATTTATGAATCTGACTCCAGCATCAGTGCAGAGTGGAGGAGGAGACGCCTGGACTCTCACGGCACGGTCATCGCTTCAGGTACAGTCTCCACGGTCTGTCAGGTGCTCCGAGAGCAAGTTCTGATACAACGCTGCAGTGATTAACAGATGAGTGCTGATGTTCATGTGCTCTCAACTACACTGTAGCATGTTTCTATTGTTTTACAGTACAAGTGTAAACATTCTTAAATCAAGATACATTTCATTCAGAAGCAAACTAGTGAAGTTCAGTTTTCTGAAAAATCTGTCAAATTCAAGTCAGTTTATGTTTAATACATGTCTATGAGGTAAGAAACTGATTTTCCCTTTGAGTGATGGTAAATATTCTTACCCATCGGCAGATTTATTTTGTCTTGTTTTAAGTGTAAACATTTTTGGGTTTTAAATATTTGTATATCTCCTGAGGAATTTTAGGAGACACATCAAGGCTAATTTGTAACTGAAACAATGTTTAAATGATACAAAATATGTAATTTTATGTTTTGTAGGATATTTTATTTTATTATTGTAACTAAAATTCAAATCAAAATAAATTGAATTCATTAAAAAAAAAAAATTAATAATTTTAAGTTATATATAAGTTAAGTATAATTTAAATGATATACATATATACAAATATTTTTCACATTGCAGTAATGAAAATTCTCAATTTTGTGATTTATCAAATAAAATCAGTCATATACAGCGTAAGATAAACAACTGAGACATTGAGGAGATGGTGTCACGTGAGGAAGAGCTCGAACGATTCATTTACATCTCAGTGTCTTCTCTTAAATTCCCTTGAAGACAATTAAAAAAGACCCGAATAGTGTTAAAGCAAGAGTATAAGAGTTAACACATCATAACGTCAGTTATAAAGAACAAAACGTTTACTTACAATGATACAATTAGAGAAAGTACAATACAAAACTACATTTAGTAAAAAAAATATTTATATTTAATTAATGTATTCCATTATAACAGTTTTATGTCATTTATTTTAAAAATACTCAAATGTAATTTTAAATGAAGTAAAAGTAATGAGAAAGACCATTTTGATTATTGCAATGTATAAACGCTGATATAAAAAGTCAAATGACGTGAATATTTGACTGTTTATTTTATTTGCATCATTTACAAATCAGCCTGGTCTCAGACGTGTCTCCTAAAACAGGAGAAATGAAAGGACAAATACCAGAGCTATAAACGAAACGTGGAGGATTCATCAGATCTGAACCAGGTCAAATCTATATCCAGACGTCACAGACGGTTTGATCACACATTCAGTGTTTGCAAGTGACTCACATCAGATGAATGGCGGCAGGTTTACTCAGGCCTTTTCCAGCTCAACCTGCCGCGTCTGATCTCAGATCAACATGTCCTCGTGAAGCTTGAATCATTTAATGAAGCTGGACTGAAGTATATACTGCATACTAACTATTCAAACACACACATATGAACGTGCAGTGATAATCATTTGAATCAGTAGCTTGCTAAATTCTCACCTCAATAGTTTGTGAATTGTATTAAAAGAGTGCAAGTATTTTTAATGTTTTTTTGAATGCAAACCCTTCTTTTGGCGGTCCGGTTAAAAATGCGTCAAGCAGGAGATATTAATAGTCTGGTGTTACTTCTGGTTCATTCATCACACTGGAAATGGAAGGTCAAGCTGAGCGCATTGCATTGTGGGATACTGTGCTTCATGCATGGTGCTCTGTTGCATATTACAGGTTTTAAAACAAGAAAAAGTATCTGCCAATGGGGAAAGAAATTAAACTGAATTCAAGGGGAAAACAAGATTACCTCACTGACAGATGATGCTGATTTTTTTTTTTTTTTTTTAAGTATAAACTGTTTTTTAAAACATAAAATATTTTTTAAATAAAAAAGGCTTGATGCCATTTCCCTTATCAAACACATGTATATCTTGATTTAAGAGTTGTGGATACTTGTAAAGACTGCAGTAAGAGTAATACGGTAGTATGCTTCCAGAAATAGTGATGTATTATTGAGTCTAGCAGCTCGTCACTCATCTGTTAACAGTGCTGTGATGTGATCTTTACTCTGTTTTGAGCATGTGTTGTCTACGAGGAGCTGTTTCTCTCAGACGCTCCTCCTAGTGTGTGTGTCTGTGTCCCATTTAGCATATTTCTACTATGCACTGAGAGTATGGCTGCGGATGCGATGCAAGTAAATCAATTAACCTACTTTATAACTTGCATTCTTTAACATTTCTCTTCAACTAAAAAGGTCAAAGTGATTATTTTCATGAAGAGTGATCTGGAGGCACACATTTTAATCTTCGCACACTATTTAGCATGGATAGCGTGCAAATTGGGACACAACCAATGACTTAAGCACAATAAACCACTGTTCACATGTTTGAGGTCAGTAACTCTCACCAAGGCTGCATTTATTTGATCAAAAATACAGTAAAAACTATGTAAATAATATTGCATGTGAAAATAGCTTTTTTCTATGTGCATATGTAGTAAAATATAATATATTTCTGAGATGCGCAGCTGTATTTTCAGCATCATTACTGCAGTCTTCAGTGTCACATGATCTTCAGAAATCATAATAATATACTGATTTACTGCTCAAGAAGCATTTCTGATTATTATCAATGTTGAAAACACTTGTGCTGCACAATATTTTTGTGGAAACTGATATATTTCAGGATTTACAGATGAACAGAAAGTTCAAAAGAACAGCATTTATTTGAAATGAAATCATTTGTAATGTTATCAAATGTCTCAACTGTTACTGAATAAAAGCATTGGTTTAGTTCTGAATGGCAGTGTATTGTCAGGTCTCATCAGGGTTTAGCGGGTGGATGTGTGTTTACGTCATACTGGATTTGTGGTGTTGTTGTTCTCAGGTGTGTTTGTGCGTGAGAGGGCAGTTATTTACCCCTCTGTGCTCTGTGCTGTTACTGCCCGCGGCTGCATGTTGAACGTTCTGGCCTCTTGACTTCAAGCTCCACTATTCTTAGTCGCCGTATTTCAGGCTTAAGGCATTAGGATGCTAAGATTAGCCCCGGTTATCATTCCGTCTGAGTTAACTCCTCACATAACTACATACCGGAAGGCTTTATTTATAACGCACACTCTTTTCTCTGTTTAAAAACATGAGCTTTTGAAAGTCTCGGCTCTATTATTGCGCTCCGAGCACATGCTGCAGTATTTTAGCTGTCGATTGACACCTTTGGCCAGTGTTGTGGTTCTGTGTATTCTGGGCCGATGGAGTCTCTGTGGCGAGAGATGGTTTCACAACGCCACGGTTTTTATTTCAACGCCCGAATGTGGACGTGATGCCGATATTCTGAGTCAAATGTAACTGTCGCCTCTTACATAGTTACACTCATAACCTACCATCAAAGAATAACTGTGAGCCACCAGAGGAAGGTTTCATATGCTCAGGAGACTTCACGGAGAGCTCGGTCATGTTTGATTTAAGAATCAACTCCTACAAGAGTCTCAAACGAGAGAATTATTGACATGCTGTAAGAGTATGGAGATACTGTATGAAGTGAATGAGCTCATATTGAGATTTCTGATGTTTGATTTATGACTTATCAAATATGAGCACATGATTGAGATTCCCTCCCTAATTCCCCACACATAAGAAAAAAAACATGATTTATTTGACAATAAAAGTCAAAAATGTTTTGAAAGTCAGTTTTATCTAATTTTTTATGATTCATAATTATGAAATAAAAAGGAAAATATGACATTAGGTTATGATTTTGAGATATAAAAAAATTAGAAATTATGTCATACTAAGTATTAATTATGATATAAATTATAAGTTATTATAATTATTATAAATTATAAGTCACAATTATGATAGTCACAATTATGAGATACAACGTAAAAATTAAGACATACTAATTCATAATTATGAGATAAAAGTAGAAATTATGTTTATAACTATGTTTCTTTTACTTTTGTGATACAAAGTTGAAATGTTGACATTAGGTCACAATTATGAGATAAAAATTCATTATGAAATAAAAAGTCAAAATTATGACATACTAAGTCATAATTATGATATTCAAAGTCGAAATTGATACTAAGTGATAAATATGACATTAAAAGTCACAATTATGAGATAAAAAGTCATAATTATGACAGTCATTGTAATAAATATGAGATAAAAAGTAACAATGATGATATGCATATTAAGACATATTATGATAAAAAAGTCAAAATTATAACATACTATCTTAATTACGATATAAAAAGTAAAAATGATGACATACTAAGTCAAAATTATGACATGAAAGGTCAAAATAATATCATAATGTAGACTTTTTTTTGTCAATCTTCACTTTAAGTCATAATTTTGACTTTTTTCTCATAATGTTATGTCATAATCTTAACCTTTGAGATTACGGAGGTCTTTTCCTCACAAGAAACATCTAAGAAACGATTGAGAATCTGATACGGATATATTGAGATATTGATACTAAAAGAGATGAAATATTGATTGTCGTTGTTTTCATTCTTCTGGTTGTGTTTGTGGGTCTGATGAAGAGCACCCGAGGAAAGCAGCACAGGCACTAATAGATTTATTAGCGAGGAGTTTGTTTCAGGCAGCAGATTAAGGGCATGTTTACGAGTGAGTTTTTACAGCACAGCTTTTTTAGGGCACGAGGCCAGATCACTCTCTCTAAATACACACACACACACACACACACACACACACACACACACACACACACACTACACTACACTACACACACACACACACACACACACACACACACACACACTACACTACACTACACTACACTACACTACACACACACACACACACCACACACACACACACACACACACACACACAACACACACACACACACACACACACACACACACACACACACACACACACACACACTACACTACACTACACTACACTACACTACACTACACTACACTACACTACACTACACACACACACTACACACACACACACACACAGACACAACACAACACACACACACACTACACACCACGACGCACGCACGCACACACACACACACACACACACTACACAGCACGAGCACCACCACACACACTACACACCATGCACACACGGACGCACGCACGCACACACACACTACACTACACTACACTACACACACACACACACACACACACACACACACACTACACTACACTACACTACACTACACACACACACGACTACACTACACACAGACAGACAGACAGACAGACAGACAGACAACAGACAGACACACACACACACACACACACACACACACACACACACACACAGAGAGACACACAAGACACACACACACAAGAGACAGACAACGACACACACACACACACACACACACACACACACACACAACACACATACACTACACACACACACACACACACACACACACACACACACACACACACACACACACACACACACACACACACACCACACACACTGCTTGTCTCTCTGGTCTACACTACACACACTAGACTACATTTTTTATACTGTACAAGCTGTATGTGCTATTGCCACTACTACATTACCTACACTAAACTAGCCACTCACAGAGACGTCATTTCTATTTTCCAAAACACTCACTCTGTACATATACGTTTTAAATCTATGGGGACACTGAAAATGTCCTCCTAAATCACTTCTCCTTGTAAACCTATGCATTATAAAAATTGTGTCCTCATAAACACAACATGCCACACACACACACTACATCACACACACACACACACACCACACACACACACACTACACACACACACACAAGACAGACAGACAGACAGACACACACACACACACACACACACACACACTGCACTGCACTACACACACACACACACACACACACTACACTACACTACACGACATACACTACACACACACACACACACACACACACACACACACACACTACACACACACACTACACTACACTACACGACATACACTACACACACACACACACACACACACACTACACTACACACATACACGCCAAACGCCTTTCCTTTTCTCGCTGTTTCGTTCACAGTAAAAATACATTAAGTGCAGCTCAAACGTGTCAGTCACATGCTGTCTGTCTCACTTTAGATTGAGCTCAAATAAGATTTGGGCCTCGAACGGGAGGTTGCTGAAATACCTCCGTGTTTATGCTCGAGGCATTTGAAATAGACCCCATAAAAAGACCCTCCCTGTAGATTATGCCTCTAATTGCCCTTGGGTTTATTTAGAGACCTAAAGAAGGGTTTAATTGTTTTTTTTGATGCAGCTAACACTGCGATCCTTCATTTCTGACACAATCAGTTTGCAATCTGTACGAGTATTAAACCTGGGGTATTTATACAGCATTTGTTGTGAACGCAAACTTACGAGCTCAGTTTCACACATTGCACACTTATATGTGTCAGAACATAATTCATAGTGCAATGCATGTTTGTGTATGTGATCGTAGACGGTCTCTTTCATGGTGGAGCAAGAGTTTGAAGAGAAGCTTGATGAGAAATTTAGTTAAACTGCTGACAATGTTTACCAGAAGGAAATATTTGAGAAGCTAATTTAAACTGTGAAGTAGTCTGGGAAGCTACAGTTTCATAAGTAGTTTTAATGTATTAATCTACAGTCAAAAGTGCCTATAGCTACATTAATAATAAGCAACTCTCTAGTGGAAAGTATATTTAACTGCTCAAATGTTTGGGGTTAGTCAAATATTTAGAAAGAAATTAACACTTTTATTCAGCAAGGATGCATTAAACTGAACAAAAGTGACAGTAAAGACATTTATAATGTAATAAAAGATTTATATTTCCGATAAATGCTGTTCTTTTGAACTTTGTTCATCAAAAAATCCTTAAAAATAAAACGTGTCAGTTTCAACAAAAAAATTAAACATTTGTAGCACAACTGTTTTCAACACTGATAATAATCAATGAGCAGTAAATCAGTATATTATTATGATTTCTGAAGATCATGTGACACTGAAGACTGTAGTTATGATGCTGAAAATACAGATTTGATCACAGAAATATATTATATTTTACTATATATGCACATAGAAAACACTCATTTTAAATCAAACAAATATTTAACAATATTACAGATTTTACTGTATTTTGGATCAAATGAATACAGCCTTGGTGAGCAAAAGAGTCATCTTTCTCATCTTACTGACCACAAACTTTTGAAGGGTAGTATGTTTTTGTACAGTATTTGTCAGGATTTATGTCAAATCAAACAAATCAGAGAATCTGTTCTTGATCTGAATAACCGGTTGATTAAATGAATCAAAAGCGTGACTGTAAAAGAAAACAATCCGATCTGAAAATATTCCCTGAAATCTGGTCTCTCTCTCTCAGATTCAGAGGTGTTGTCGGCGGTGGGCAGTACGTCGGAGGTCGGTATGTTGGACTGGGACCGTGACCGTGACTCAGACGAATGGGAGAAGCAGTTACAGCGCGAGCTGCTTCTGATCCAGAGACAGCAGCAGATCCAGAAACAGCTGCTCATCTCTGAGTTCCAGAAACAGCATCAGAACCTGCTGAGACAACATCAGGCCCAGCTCGAGGAGCACATCAAGGTAAGCCCAGACATGCAAATACACATGCAAATGCAGCACAAACTGCAATTATCTTATAGTTGAAATCGTGAAATCACCAAGACTGTCGAAGTCAAATCAAGACGCTGTTTGTGTCAGATATTAGTAGATCGGATGAAGCTGATCTGATCTATATGAAGCAGGTCAGTGTGGCTTAAGGTCACTTGGCTGAGCTGCTCTGTCAGTAATTACTGTGCTTAATCGCATTACTCCAGTGTGTGTGTGTGAAGCGGTGCGAAGTGAGTGAATGAGTGTGTGTACGTGCACATTTGTTTTTGTGATTATAGAAATTTATAGTAAATTTCACCAATGATTAAAAAGAAACAGCAAGTAGTACACTTAATTAAACATGGCATGAAAGACTGAAATGGTTTCATTTACTAATGCTGATGCTGATTGGTCACTCTAACGATGTAAAGTAATGGGCATCTGGAGATAAATGCTGCAGTATTTCTCTTTATTTTCAATGACTTGTAAAGGACTGATTCACACAAAAAGGATTTTCTGGATATGTCCTCACCCTCAAGCCATCCAGGAGTTTGTTTCTTCATTAGATTTGGAAAAATTTATAATTCACTGTCTCAGCAATGGATGCTCTGCAGTGAATGGGTGCCGTCAGAATGAGAGTCTGATAAAAACATCTCAATAATCCACATCACTCCAGTCCATCAATTAATGTCTTGAGAAGCAAAAGCTGTGTGTTTGTAAGAAACATCCATCATTAAGAACAATAAGGCTAAAATATGAGTCCATAATAAGTTAAACTTCTTAATGATGGATTTGTTTATTTTGGTTCAGATGACATTAACTGATGGACTGGAGTGGTGTGGATTATTGTGATGTTTTTATCAGACTCTCATTCTGACGGCACCCATTCACTGCAGAGCATCCGCCGGTGAGCAAGTGTTGCAACGTAACATTTCTCCAAATCTGATGAAAAACAAACTCATCTACATCGGATGGCCTGAGGGTGCGGATGTTGATTTCTGGGTGAAATATTTCTTATAACTAACTTGTGCTATTTTTATTTTTTTTATAAATGCCACTTTTGTAATATTTTGTTATTTAATACATGACATTCATACATAAAGTGTGCTTTAAATGCCCAAATACTTCTTGGCGCCACTGTCTATCATCATTATATCAGTCAGACTTCACTTTGATCATTAAATATCAACATCAGCCATTTTTTTTTTTATCTAAACAGTATGTTTATGGTTATTTTCTCTGCTTCAGCTCCAGCAGGCTCTGTTAACTCTCCGGCAGCAGCAGGAGGTGTTCGTTGAGGAGGACAGAGAGGAGGTGCGAGAGGACGAGAAGGAGCTTCACAGGAGAGAGACACAGAAACACCAGCACCACCGACGGAAGGAGCGAGCTAAAGAGAGTGAGAAAACAACCATTTCAGAGATAACTCCTCTAGTGTTTGTCTTTATGACATCTACACGTTTATAAGAATAATAGCAGTACTTATGCTTTTGCATGTGTTTTTTATGTCCAGTTACATATCACCTATGACTTAGGGTGAATCCCATTTCTCTCTTACACCTTCCCCTTCGTCTTACCCCTAGCCCTTGTCCCTCGAAACCGAGTGGTAAGCGCTAGGGGTGAAATCATACCCCTATGAAACGAGACACCACTTGGTTACTGTTACGTCATCATACATCGTCACTAGCTGCTGCTACGTCACCAGAGGAGACAAGTGTTGATTACAAACTCTCCGTCTAAAAGTGTGTGTTGATCACAAACTCTCCGTCTAAAAGTGTGTGTTTGATCACAAACTCTCCGTCTAAAAGTGTGTGTTTGATCACAAACTCTCCGTCTAAAAGTGTGTGTTTGATCACAAACTCTCCGTCTAAAAGTGTGTGTTTGATCACAAACTCTCCGTCTAAAAGTGTGTGTTTGATCACAAACTCTCAGTCTAAAAGTGTGTGTTTGATCACAAACTCTCCGTCTAAAAGTGTGTGTTTGATCACAAACTCTCCGTCTAAAAGTGTGTGTTTGATCACAAACTCTCCGTCTAAAAGTGTGTGTTTGATCACAAACTCTCCGTCTAAAAGTGTGTGTTTGATCACAAACTCTCCGTCTAAAAGTGTGTGTTTGATCACAAACTCTCCGTCTAAAAGTGTGTGTTTGATCACAAACTCTCCGTCTAAAAGTGTGTGTGTGTCGTGGGTTTTAGTGATGTTTTCTCTCGTCAGAGAAACGCGGGACTGTTGTGCAAATCAGCAATGTAACGTTAGCGTTTGAAAAAAAAAATCAATTAAGAGCATGGTTGCAAATATATATGTAAGTTACAGGACTGTGTAGAGCACAAAACAAGACTGTCGTAATATTTTATACATTATTTAAGATGAAAATACTCTCTGGATGATCTGGACGCAGTGTGTTCTGGGTACTCCTTGGTTTCAAGTATGCTTGGTTTTAAGGGGTATCTACCCCGTCCCCTTACCCCTACCTCTTGGTCAAAACCAGAATTGGGACAGGCCTTACTCTCACGTGAACATGCTAAACTAAGGGGAAGGGGTAAGACAGAGAAATGGGATTCACCCTTAATCCTGCAAATGACTTCATTCAGCACTAGGTGGCGCTGTTTCTGCACACGGCACATGTGACTTGAGCAGAGTGAGAAGAATATCAAACCATCAAAATGCATTGAATTCATTACATACTAATATTATTGCTTTTAAGTTACATTTTCAGACAATTAAAATTACGTTTTATTTGTGAAGCATACTTAGAAAGGAGATAGCACACAGAAAATTATATATTTTAAATCACTAGATTACAAATAAGTTTCGTTAGGTTTTAAAACAAAATAAACAATGAAATACATAAATAAGAACAAATAGTAAAATGTACGAGATAGACATTTAATTTTATATTGAAAAATAAAATTATACTTAAGTATTTAAGATAATAATTTTGAATTATATTTAAGTTTAAATAAAAATATTCTTGAGATAATATCAAAGAAAACACACAGGGGTTTATAAAATAAAATAAAGAAATACATAAATATGATTGAATATACAAAATATGTGAGGTAAATATTTTACTTATACTTAATATTTAAATATAAAACTAATTAAATATTATATTTAAATGAAATTCTATTTAAATATTAAAATACAAAATGAGATAAAAGTATGCTTGAGATAATGTCATAAAGATAGCATAGGCAAGGCAAGTTTATTAATATAGCGCATTTCATACACTGTCGTAATTCAAAGTGCTTTACATAAAAGGAAGTGAAATAGACATTAAAATTATAATAAAAACAAGGAATAAAAAAAATAATCACAACAATAAAATCAAAATGATATCAAATGTGATTTTAAATGATGCCTATCAATGGGGCTGTAGTCATTTGGAGCATACAGCAAATAACATTTTAATTAGATTACTAGAAAATGATTAAGGTTTAAAACAAAAGATTGATATATTACATTTAAAATGTTGTACAGTTAATTTCCATGAAGTCTGTAAAAGAATCACATCTAGGCTGATATCTGATGCTTTAATCTGTCCTAAAGTCTAACTCTGTTCGTAACTTGTTTTGTGCAGGTGCGATGGCGAGCAATGAAGTTCGTCAGAAGCTGCATGACTTTCTGATGAGTAAATCAGCTAAAGACCTGTCAGCGCGCTCTAAACTGTGGTACAGGTACACCAGCCTCCCGCACCTCAGATTTGTGTATTTCTGACTTGATAAAACAGTAAGATTTGTGTCAAATCTAAAGTGTCCACAGTGTAAGGTGGTGTGATGATGTCCTCTCTCACAGCTCCGCCCACCCGGGTCCTGCAGAGCAGAGCTCGCCTCCTCAAGGAGAGACTCCGCCCACCTTCAAATACCCTCTGACCTCCGGCCTGGACTACAGAGAGGACTTCCCTCTCAGGAAGACTGGTAGGTCAGAGTTCAGAGGTCACGCCAAAATCACTCTAATCTGAGACATGTTTGAGAAGGGCAGTGCAAGGGCAATCTGAATATACACTGAACAAAATTATAAACGCAACACTTTTGTTTTTGCCCCCATTTTTCATGAGCTGAACTCAAAGCTCTAAGACTTTTTCTATGTACACAAAAGGCCTATTTCTCTCAAATATTGTTCACAAATCTGTCTAAATCTGTGTTAATGAGCACTTCTCCTTTGCCGAGATAATCCATCCACCTCACAGGTGTGGCATATCAAGATGCTGATTAGACAGCATGATTACATTTACATTTAGTCATTTTGCAGATGCTTTTATCCAAAGCTACTTACAATTGGGGAATACATAAAGCAATTAATCTTGAAGAGGCAAACAGAGGAAGTGCCCCTAACACCAAGTCTCAGATATTGTTCAAATAAGTATGAGATAGCAAGAGAAGGAGAGAAAGATAAAGAGAAATCTATTTTTTTAATTTTAGGATAAAGTCAAGTAATGTTGAAAGAGATAAGTTATCAGGTGTTGCTTGGAAATTGTTAGGGATTCAGCATCCAGATAGGGGTGGGAAGATCATTCCACCGGCCAGGAACGGTGAAAGAGAATGTTCTGGAGAGTGATTTTGAGCCTCTCTGTGATGGTACCACGAGGCGTCGCTCACTCGCAGATCTCAGACTTCTGGAGGGGATGTAGATTCGTAATAGTGAGTGGAAGTAGGCGGGTGCTGAGCCTGTGGTTGTTCTATATGCAAGCATCAGTGTCTTGAACTGGATGCGAGCTGCAACTGGTAGCCAGTGCAAGGAGATAAAGAGAGGTGTAACATGGGCTCTCTTGGGCTCGTTGAAGACCAGTCGTGCCGCTGCATTCTGAATCATTTGTAGAGGTTTGATTGTGTTTGATGGAAGTCCAGCTAGAAGAGCATTGCAGTAGTCCAGCCTAGAAATGACAAGGGCCTGGACAAGAAGTTGTGCAGCATGCTCTGTCAGAAAGGGCCTGATCTTTCTGATGTGTGTGTAGTGCAAACCTGCAAGATCGAGCAGTCTTTGCAATGTGCTCTTTGAAGGTAAGCTGGTCATCAAAGATTACACCAAGATTTCTGACCGAAGCTGATGGGGTAATTGTTGATGAACCTAACTGAATCGTGAAATCATGCTGTAGAGTTGGAGTTGCAGGGAAGACATGAAGCTCAGTCTTTGCCAGGTTGAGCTGTAGGTGATGTTCTTTCATCCATGTTTATTGCACAAGTGTGCCTTAGGCTGGCCACAGTAAAAATCCACTCTAAAATATGCAGTTTTACTGTATTGGGGGGGGGGTCCGAAGTCAGTATCTGGTGTGACCACTATTTGCCTCACGCAGTGCAACACATCTCCTTCGCATAGAGTTGATCAGGTTGTTGATTGTGGTCTGTGGGATGTTGGTCCACTCCTCTTCAATGGCTGTGTGGCTTCAAGTGTCTGGACATTGGCAGGAACTGGAACACACTGTCTTATACGCCGATCCAGAGCATCCCAAACATGCTCAATGGGTGACATGTCCGGTGAGTATGCTGGCCGTGCAAGAACTGGGACGCTCCCTGAAAACTTGCGACATCTGTGGCACTGTGCTGTGTGATAAAACTGCACATTTTAGAGTGGCCTTTTATTGTGGCCTGCCTAAGGCACACCTGTGCAATAATCATGCTGTCTAATCAGCATCGTTGTTATGCCACACCTGTGAGGTGGATGGATTATCTCGGCAAATGAGAAGATCTCGCTACCACAGATTTAGACAGATTTGTGAACAATATTTGAGGGAAATAGGTCTTGTGTAAAAAAAAAAAGTATTTTTGTTCAGTATAAATAGAGGTCTTACACTGTAAATCCAGATTAAACTGCTTTGCTTCAAAACCTAGTGAGCTGCCAAGCTGTTTACTTACGACAAAGGCAACTGCCTTCTAAGGCAGCATGTAGAGTGTTTGTCTATTGCGCAAAAAATCTTACACTGTTTTTTTCAAGTAAAAATATATTTAAAAAAAGTATTAAATCAAGATACATTTACTTGAGCAGCATATAAGATACGGTCTTGTTAAAAAAAAAAACATTACTTTTTCTTTTTTTTTCTTAAAACAAGACTAAATTATCTGCCAATAAGATCAGAAAATTAAGGTCAAAGGTGAAAACGAGATTATTTTTCATACCCCACTGGCACATATTTTTTTCTCAAACTCATAATTTAGAACTATTTTAGAGAAAACAAGACTTAACATCTTATGTCATTTTGACATAATATCTAATGTAAATTCCAGTACAAATATATATATTTTTAAATGAAGATAAATTTACTTTAGAAAATGTAATAATATTATATAATAGAAATAGAAAGACTTAAAATATTATATAAATATTATATATTGTTATTCAGTTTATGCTTAATAAAACAAGAACAGATATCTGCCAAATGGGGCCAGAAATATAATCTTAATTAAGAGGGAAAATAATATTTCTGTCCACATTCTGTCCATTTTCTGTTTTTCTTTTTTTAGGCATAAACTCACTTAATTGTGATACATTTCTCAGAAAACAGGACTTAACATCTTAAGTAATTTTCCTTCTCATATATGTATCTTGAATTAAGAATTTTTAGATATTTGTAATAAAAATAAATAAATATGAATTAAGAAAATATTTTTTCCAGTGCAAATATTGGGGCAACATTCCAATTTGAATCATATTAAAATATTCAATATTTTCAGTATTTAATAAAATATGTTTTTAATCAATAATTCTCTCAACTTCTTATTGGATGTGTTTAGTTTGTTTGACTAAAATAAGTATCTTAGAAGGCAGCATAGTTCTGATGTCGTCTATCTAGGGTGCTCACTAGGTTTTGGAACAGAGCCCAGTGAGCTGAAGTGTGCTCTTGCGGCTCGTGCAGAATATAACAGCGTTACAGGAGCGTCACGGGGCCCGGCGGAGGTGACACTGCCTAAATGTTTGCAGATGAATCTGGCTGATATTTAATCACCGGGGTCAGGAGTCAACCGAGCTTGTCGCTGGGAGCAGTGGCCTGTGGGCACAGCTGTGAGTGACCCTGTTTAGTTTTGGGGTCAGCGCGGTGAGAATGACCACGCTTGTGCCCGCTGAATGCCCCGGGGCGGCCCGTGCAGAGGTTTGCAAACAATTATCCAGCGGAGGGGTTGCAGAGATGGACCCCTAATCAGAGCACAGAGGTTAACAGGAAGTAGGTGGCTTTGGGTCGCACGGGGACGAATCACCTCAGAGGAGCGTTCAGGATGGTCATTGTGGGCATTTGACCTTTGACCCCATGTCTTTGGGATTGTTTTGCATGTTTAATTGTGTCCTAGGTTAGAAAGTCTGAGCGTTTAGTGATGGTGATGTTCAATAGTTTGTGTGATTTTATAATGTTTTTGAACAGTATGCTCATTAAAGCTGTATTTATGTGATCGAAAATATAGCTAAAGTAATTTCTTTGAATCCCTGCAGTGTTTTGCATAAATACTGACAAATATTGCAAAAAAATAACATACATACCGTTCAAAAGTCTATTCCGATCACCAAGGCTGCACTTACTCAATCAGAAAAACAGTAAAAAGTGATATTGTGAAATATTATTACAATTTAAAAAAAAAAATATGTAAATTTAGAATTCTGAGAAAAAAGTCAGAATTGCAAGATAAACTTGCACAATTACCTTTTATATTTTTTTTATACTTTTGAATTTTTGTAACAGGCTTCCATATATTTTTATTGTAATATGTTGTCAAATAATGTCGTAATGTATTCTTGTGACAAATCTGTATTTTCAGCATCATTACTCCAGTCTTCAGTGTCACATGATCTTCAGAAATATTATAATATACTGATTTACTGCTCATATAATATACTGTTTCTCATTATTATCAATGTTGAAAACAGCTGTGCTGCTTCATTTTTGTGATATTTTTCAGGATTCTTTGATTAATTGAAAGTTTAAAAAGAACCAGCATTATTTTTTATTAAAAAAAACAACTAACTTTTGTAACATTGTAAAATGTCTTTATGGTCACTTTTGATCAATTAAATGCATCCTTGCTGAATAAAAGCATTAATTTCTTTCAAAAATAAAAAATAAAAATATCTTTCTGACCTCAAACTTTTGAAAGTTAGCGATAGTAAACGTGATTTTGCAAACACCCTGAAAAAGTACATCTGAAAACACGCTTGCTTTTCCAGGAACACGATCAGATATTTTCAGCATATTTCGGCGTCTCGTTGCGAGGCTGATTTCGAGATGAGTTTGCAGAGGAAGGTGATACGCCTGACTCGATGATAAGACTGAAAACCCTTTCAAAGGAAACGTAAAAATAGACCTGGTTTTCATCCAGGCACTGTTTTCACGGAATTTCCAGCACGGCCAAAGAACCGGGAGGCTCAGCGGGTCAGAATACCGCAAACCTCCGGGGAGATTTTTCCTGAGCGCCGCCTCGGAGATCAGCACAAAACCCCGGGTCGGCTTTTCATCCCCTCTCAATAACTCAGGTAACAGCTTTTAAAAAAGAGGCCCGTCCGGTACATTAGGAGGGATACAAAAACAACAGGAACGATGCAAAGACGGGGGGAAAAAATGAGAAGAAAAACAGCCTGCTTTTTTGTCAATGGAATAATTTGTCTACGCTGACAAGACGGTCTGCAGGGCCACTTCCTGCGGCTCCGGTTTCAGACCATAGATCAGAACGAGCAAAGATAGAGCAGAGGCGGCCAATTAAAACACAAAACACCTCTCTGGGCCTGAAGGATTTTAGGCTTTTTTAACGAATGTAATCATTCCCACAGTTTAAGACCTTCAGTTCAAGATGTTTAAGCACCGCTCGCAAAACATGGAAAAACAATGTTTTATGTATGGACTGAAATATCAAACATCCTGTAAGTAGACCTCAGGGTTGCCAGATCTGCGCAACAAAACCAGCCCAATCATGGTCAAATCTAAGCCAATCGCAGCAACACTATAAAATGGTAGACTATCTGTTTAAAATGACATTTTGAGGTAGGGTTGCCAGGTCTACTTAACAAAACCAGCCCAATTGCTACTCAAAACAAACATTAAAACACACACACACACACACACACACGTACACATATATATATATAAATTAGAAACACAGTTTAGAAACACAGACAAAAACACAGTTTGAAACTTTAAAAGCATAGAAAAATTAGAAACACAGTTTGATGTCTGCGTAAAACAAAAGCAGCACAATCATGGTCAAATCTAACCCAACACTATAAAATGGTAGATGCTCCTGTTTTGAATGATGTTTTGAGGTTGGGTTGCCAGGTCTATGTAACAAAACCAGCCCAACTGCTACTCAAAACTACCCAATCACAGCCTAAACTACCCCAATCGCATTTCGTGGGAAAATCAAAACCGCTCCAAAATTGTGTTTCGCTTCAACTTCAACAACCTTCAGCAACCGTATAAAAGAAGGCCAGTTCCACAGGAACACAGAGGACTTGGCAACACTGTTTTGAGGCCTCATTCCTGCTCAGATTGGGGGTGGTGGGTGATCATGAAGCTAGCGTTTGTTCTTTGCCCTGGTCAGGACCTTCACGGCCGAATGATTGACAGGTGTGAAGGGGGCGGGACTCTGAGTGCTCGTGATGTGCAGGCGACAGGTCTGTTTGTGTAAGGAAAGAGAACAGCGGGAGAGACGCTCCAATACTGCTAGAGCAAGCACCACTGTTACTACTAGTGATCTGAACAAAACCGTACTGTTAGTTTTAAGTGTCACTGTTGAGCGTGTGTGTCAGCATGCAGCGTTTGTGCTCTAGACGAGGTGTGCTGCACTTTTACACCTGCTGGACCATAAAACAGGTGAAAAATCACACAAACTCATACAGCAAAAAATACATATTTTCAGATTTATATATATTTATTTATTTAGTCATTTAGCAGACGCTTTTATCCAAAGCGACTTACAAATGAGGACATTATAGAAGCAATCAAAACCAACAAAAGAGCAACAACATGCAAGTGTTATTACAACGAGTATATAGAATATAGAAAAAATAAACTTAGTGTTAGTTTTACAAGAAAAGCTAGCAGTTAGAGAATAAACATGCAATTGATAGCGGGTCGAATGTTTGTGTTTTTTTAAATAAAAAGACAGATTAGATAAAATAGAATTAGAATAGAGAGTGCTAGAGTTAGAGGGTCAAATAAAGATGGAAGAGGTGTGTTTCTTGAAGATGGTAAGGATTCAGCTGCTGGGATTGAGTTCGAGGTCATTCCACCAGATGGGAACAGTTAATGTTAAAGTCTGTGAAAGTGATTTTGTGTCTCTTTGGGATGGTACAGTAATGCGTCGTTCACTTGCAGAACGCAAGCTTCTAGAGGCATATAAGTCTGAAGTAATGAATTTAGGTAAAGCGGTGCTTCTGTAGGCAAACATTAATGCCTTGAATTTAATGCATTGAGCAGCTATTGGTAGCCAGTACAAATTGATGAACAGAGGTGTGACGTGTGTTCTTTTCGGCTCATTAAAGATTAATCTTGAGGCAGCGTTGTGGATTAATTGTAGAGGTTTGATAGAAAGCATTGCAATAGTCAAGTCTGGACAGAACAAGAGCCTTGTGTTGCATGTTCCCAGAGAAAGGGCCTGATCTTCTTAATATTATATAATGTAAATCTACAGGACCGGGCAGTTTTAGTAATGTGGTCTGAGAAATTCAGCTGATCATCAAACACAACTCCAAGGTTTCTGGCTGTTTTTGAAGGAGTTATGGTTGATGAGTCTAATTGGAAGGTGAACGTGTGATGAAACGATGGGTTTGCTGAAACCACAAGCAGTTCTGTCTTAGCTAGGTTGAGTTGAAGTTGATTATATATGAGTTAATATATATATATATATTATATTTATATTTGATCTTATAAGACCTGATCTGACCTGACAACTACATTCACACATATACACCCCACTATAAATACATGAACACAACTTGCATACTTTGCACATCCGCACATTTGCACAATCAACCTCACTATTGTGTCTGTCTATTAATACTGTGATCTTTTCTGTGTAAAACATAAACAGACAAAAAAACAGATTTGTGTACTGTCCCAGGCTGTTGCACTGCTTTCATTCAGGTACACATGCACTTTATGTCGTCTGTACTTTGTTTTATGTTCAACGTTCTTTCCAGTTTATTATTATGTTATATTAAGATCATTTAATAGTCTTTTTGTGCAGTACAGTGTTGTCTTGTGTAGCACCGTGGTCCTTCGTTTCGTTGTGTATAGAGCTGAAATGATAATAAAGCCTCTCTGACTCTGATAACTGCTGTCAAATGATACATATAAAATACAAGTTTTGGTTTACATAATATATGTATGTGTGCTGTGTATATTTATTATGTAGATTTAAATACAAACACATGCAGGTATATATTTAAAAAATATATGTTGTTTACATATTAAATATATTTTGATATAATATAAAATATAAGAATATAAATATATATACATGTAAATATTTTCTATATATATATATACGGTATGTGTGTGTATTTATATATACATAATAAATATACACAGTACACACACACATATGTAAGCAAAAACTTTTGACAGCACACACATACAGTATATATTTTGAAAATATTTACATGTATATATTTATATTCATGTAATTTATATTATTAATAAATATAATAAATATATACATGCATGTGTGTCTATTTATATATACATAATAAATATACACAGTACACTTTTAGTTTGGATGCGACTAATCACAATTAATTGTTTTACAGCACTTATATAAATATATCTTCATATATTTTTCTTTTTTTGTGTGTTATTGTTTAAACATACAGCATTACTTCTCCAAAATGTATTTTAAATGAATACAATGAGAATTCACCTAAAATGTATTTTTAAGATTGGAATATATTTAGGTATTTTAAAGAAATATATTTAGCGGTTTACATGTATTTTGTCCATAAGAACTGGACATTTACTGCTACAGTAAAACGGTGTTCTTGGTATTAGATGCAGCTCTCGTATTGATTGGTCAGTCTGTTATGCACCTCGAGGAGTGACCTCAGACCTCATGTGGTAACGGTTCATGTCAGCAGCAGCTAAATCAAGCCTGGCAGGTGTACCTCCGTCCTGCAGGTGTTTGTGTAAGGAACTTTGAGTCGGGCTGCGCTGAAAATGCCCTTTAATGATGTTACCCAATGTAAACATGCCGCCCGCTCTTAAAAACGTGTAAATCCTTCCCGCTAATTGCTTGGCAAATATTTTTGCGGTGTTTTTCTAATAGCTCTTATTCATCATGTGTCAGAGAGACTAAATGACAGTATTTGAGCATCGCTGTAATCTCGTCCAAGTGCTCCTGAAACTCAAAGCATTCTTTTCATTACGCTTTTTTCAATGTGATGAATTAATCAACTATGTGGGGTTCTTTAATTGCTTGTAACATGTTTCTGGCTCAGTCAAAGAATATCATGTTGGGTTTGTAGGACTGAAGGGTTACAGCGGTGACAGAAACTTCAGAAACATACTTCCTCATTCCACCCCGACTATATCCATCAAACACATTCAAAAAGACTCACATTCAGGGATTTCTTTTATTATGAATGAAATAATAGTTCATTTGATCTTATTTTTTTTTATTAATTTAATTTTAAAGTTATCTTTTAGGGTAAAATTACATTTTTTTATTATTCATAAACGTTCTCTTGTGGACCCATCTTTTAGGGGTAGGATGTAGTCATTTTTTTAATATTATTTTAATTATAAATACATTTTTATTTAATATAATTATTATTTTATATATATATATACACAATTATATTATATTTCAATTTTTTATTTAGTTATATTTTATCTTATTTTATTATCTTAGAGGTAGGTTGCGTTTTTTAATCAATTATTTATAATTAACAAATATATATTTTAATAAATACAATTACATTTAATTTTATTTATTATTTTGTTATACATTTTAAGTTATATTTTGGGGTTTATTTTAGTTGTTTTGTCAACAAGTTATGTTTCAGGGATAGTCAATTTCATTTTATTTTTATTATAAATGCAATTACATTTAATTTCAGTTGTATTTATTTAAAGCTATAAATGTTTATTTTTTTATAATTTTTTTTAAGACTGTAGTATATTCTCACGAATCAGTCTGTGTGTGTGTTTATTCCTCGTCTCGTTTCATCTCTGCTCTCAGCCCACAGTGTGTTGTAATCACGTCAGGCTCCTGATGTGTGTGTGTGTGTGTTTGATGCCCACTCAGCGGTCAGACCGGCGGTAGGTGGCGTCAATCGGGCGGCTGGCTTTACATCCCAGCCTGAGTCAAATCCAGGGAACTTTGGGACTCTACAGGTCACAGTGAAAAAAAAGAGAGAGGATTTCCCCTTTTTTAAAGCCAAATCTCTCTCTCTCTCTCTCCTCTCTCTCTCTCTCTGCTCGCACTCTCTCTGTCTCTCTCTCTCTCTCGCTGTGTCTGTCTCTCTCTCTCTCTCTCTCTCTCCTGTGTCTGTCTCTCTCTTTCTCTCTCGCTCTCTTCTCTCTCGCTCGCACTCTCTCTCTCTCTCGCTGTGTCTGTCTCTCTCTTTCTCTCTCGCTCTCTCTCTCTCTCGCTCGCTCGCACTCTCTCTCTCTCTCTCGCTGTGTCTGTCTCTCTCTCTCTCTCTCTCTCTCTCTTCTCCTTCGTCTCTGTCTCTCTCTCTCTCTCTCTCTCTCTCTCGCTGTGTCTGTCTCTCTCTTTCTCTCTCGCTCGCTCTCTCTCTGTCTCTCTCTCTCTCGCTCGCTTGCACTCTCTCTCTCTCTCGCACTCTCTCTCTCTCTCTCTCTCTGCCGATATCTCAGTGTGTGTTTAAACACGGCTACCGTGGAGGTTTGTGGTTGGCAGGTACTGGACTCCTACAGCCAGTGGAGACGTTTTTAATGTCCTCCAGATGAACGGTGGAATTGATCTTCCACTTCTTACCTCATTACAGCTGCTAGATATCCCAGAATTCCTCAGTTCCTCAGCCACACATTCACTCAGCAGGTTCTGTGAGCTGCCTGTCAGAACACTTGTATATGTGTCCTGAGATCTCTATTTTTATTATTTTATTTTTACAGTAATCTTTATTGTTGACATTTTATATCTGTATTTGACAGGTCATACATTTACATTTATGCATTTAGCAGACACTTTTATCCAAAGCGACTTACAGTACATTCAGGCTATACATTGTTTGTCAGTATGTGTTCCCTGAGAATCGAACCCACATATGTGTTCTCTCAATGTCCAGAGAGCAGTTTTATTTTATTCTAAGTTTTCATTGTTTACCAATACAAATATTTAAATATTCCAAGATACATCTTGAGAATCAAAATGACTTTATAAGTCTCGTTTACTGAAAAAAAAAAAAAAAAATGAAGTGAGTATTGACTAACCTAATCAGTTTTGTCTGTCCTCTCAGCGTCTGAACCCAATCTGAAGGTGCGCTCCAGACTCAAGCAGAAGGTTTCTGAGAGACGAAGCGGACCGATACGCCGCAGAGACGGCAGCGTCCTCGTTACGCCGCTGAAAAAACGATCTCTCGAACTAACAGGTGAGCGAACGACCATCTACCTGCAACCTGAAACACAGATAAACAGCCCTTATATCAGAAAACACTGATCTGCAGCAAACTACTGTATATGAAGAGATAGAATCTCAGCCAATCAGGACACACATCTGAAGTCTGATAGACAGACCAATGAGCTTCAGCTGTGGGCGGAGCTCACAGTCAGTATCAGAGCTGACCGCTGTTGTTCTCCTCTCCTCTAGATTCATCAGCCAATGAGAGCCCTGCAGGTTCTGGACCGAGCTCACCCATTGGCTTGTGCAACAATGAGAACGGAGCATCATACCGGTCCAGCACCACTCAAATCGAGGTACCAAATATGCTCAACTCTCTTCTACAAACACACACACACACACACACACACACACACACACACACACACACACACATAATTTTTTTATGAAATAACTAATTAAATGTCATTTTAAAACTTTACCAATATTTACCACTATCCTTCAAACAATTAGGTTTTACCCATATGTTAGCAATAACTTTTTAATCATTTAAAATAGAATACAATTTAGTAGTAGTTTAGTATTTTAATATTTAATTTTAATACGTATTTAAAAAAAAAACATTTGTTTTTACATAAATATATCTGTTATCCTGAATGACAATGGAACATTATTTTATTCATATTTTGGCATTTTATTTTCACAAACGTTATTTGAAACATTAAAGCAGACACTTTATTTGCATTTAATATGCTTTCTATGGTTTTTTATCTTTTGTTTTGTATCTTTCATCTTTTGTAAATTTAATTTGATTCGGTCACCAAAATATATCTATATATATTATCCTCATATATACACCAAAATTAAACAGGCGATTTTTGCCACTGTACAAAACCTCTATATAGCTTCTGTTATGACTAACTTTGTCACATGGGAAATTACTAAATTGTAGGCTGCAAGTATTAATAAAAATGTCTGAATGTCATGGCATTGGTTAACAAAATATCAAAGCAAGTGGCAAATCAGCAAACAAATATTGCATAAGCATTTCTCTGAGCCTTTTTTGCAGTGTCTTTAAATGAACTGCTGATTTTGTGGAATATTTTGCTTGTAAAGTCAAAATAAATCCTCTCTTAACAAACAGGTTAGTAGTCTTCAGTACAGCGGCAGCTGTGGATCAGAGTTTCATGCACTTGCGTGCAGTTTTGTTCCTTTGATTGCATTCTTGAGAACTGAAGCATACAGCCTGAAAATAAATAAAACAGTCACGGTCCCACGTCTCATTACTCTTATCAGACTATGGGGTGAAGGAGTGGGGCCCCCAATGATCCGTTGTTTGGAGCTGAGAGTACACAGACCCCGTCCCGGGGCACTCGTACCATCAGCCTGACAAACAAAAACCGCCTTTAAAATCACATCAGTGGAGCATGTGATAGAGTTAGATGGAGTTTGAGGAGTGTTGTGTGTGTGTGTGTGTGTGTGTGGTGTGGTGGTGTGTGTGTGTTGTGTGTGTGTGTGTGTCGTGTGTGTGTGTGTGTGTGTGTGTGTGTGTGTGTTGTGTGTCTGTGTCGTGTGTGTGTGTGTGTTGTGTGTGTGTGTGTGGTGTGGTGTGTGTGTGTGTATGTGTGTGTGGTGTGTGGTGTGTGTGTGTGTGGTGTGTGCTGCTGGTGTGAGGCGGTCGTGTGAAACGGAGCTCTTTTCCGCTGTGGTTTTGGCTGTGCTGGGGAAGGGGGTGAGGGGCTCTGGGATTGTGAGGTTTGTTTCTTCTGTGAAGTTCTGCCCAAGCATTTCCTCACGGGCCGCGGGCCAGGACGCTCCTCTCCTCTCCTCCTGTAGGCACACAGCCGACTGAGTTCATCCTCACAGCCCTACAGCGGGGGACTTCACTGCTTCATGACCTAAAGATGACATCATGTCATTAACACTCACACCGTTAACTGATGCTGAATGACATGGTGCAGAACAGCTACCCAAAACACTATAGGAACCACCTGACAACTACTGGAGAACATTCAGAACACCCTAGCAACTATACAGAACTGCATAGCACGAAAACCATTCACGATACCTTAGAAACCACATAGCAACTACAAGGGGACAGAACAGCAACACAATAGAAAACACTCTAGCAGCCACATAGAACATTATAGCAACCACCTGGCAACACCCTAGCAACCCCTAAAGAACATTCAGGGCACAATAGCAAGCACCCAGACAACTACATAGCAACACACACACAAAAAAAACATTCACAACATCATAACAGCCAATAAAACACAATAACAACCACCTAGCAACACTCTAGTAACCACTAAAACGCATTCAGTATACACTAGCAACCACCCAGAACTACACGGCCACACACAAAAACCATTCACATCCTAGCAACCAAATAGACCACTATAACAACCACCAGACAACACCTTAGCAAGTAGACAACCAAATAGAACACTATAACATTCACCTAGCCACACCATAGCAACCCCTAGAGAATATTTAGAACACCCTAGCAACCACCCAGAACTACATAGCAACACACAAAAAACATTCATAACATCCCAGCAGCCAATCGAATGCTATAAAACCACCTGGCAACCGGTGTTGGGGAAAGTTACTTTTTAAAGTAATGCAAATATTGTGTTCCTTTATAAAAAAAAGTAACTAACTGTGTTACTTAGTTAGTTGTTATGGAAAGTAATGCATTACGTTACTTTTGCATTACTTTTTGTCACCTGGGCTAGGCTTGCTTATTTATTTTAATAACAGTAAACCCAAAAGTTATATTTTTGGCAACTATAAAGGCCCTTTCACACAAAGAGTGAAATTAATAAGCCTCTTAACATGGGGACAGGAAAGGTGTCAGTGAATAAATAGGAAAACAAAGTAACTTGTGTTGCTTTTTTGAAAAAGTAACTCAGATATTTTCTTGTTAATTTAAAAGTAATGCATTACTTTACTAGTTACTTGAAAAAAGTAATCTGATTGCGTAACGTTACTTGTAATGCGTTATCCCAACACTGCTGGAAACACCTTAGCAACCAAATATAACACTATAACAACAAGCTGGCAATATCCTAGCAACCAAATACAACACTATAACATTCACCTGGCAACACCCTAGCAACCCCTAGAGAACACTCAGAACAGCCTAGCATCCACCCAGAACTACATAGCAACACACAAACACCATTCACAACATTCTAGCAGTCAATAGAACACTATAACAACAACCTGGCAACACCCTAGCAACCACATATAACACTATAATAGCTACCTGGCAAAACCCTCCCAACCACTAGAAAACATTCAGAACACCCTAGCAACCACAATATCCTACCAGAACTACACAGCAACACACAAAACCATTCACATCCTAGAAACTAAATAGAACACTATAGCAACCATCAGGCAACACCCTAACAACCACTGGCAAAACATTCATAACACCTTAGCAACCACCCAGCAACACACAAAATCCTCACACAGTGCCATGGCAGCCACATATAACACTATAACAACCACCTGGCAAAACACCCTAGCAACACTATAAATTGTTCACAGCACCCTAGCAACCACCTACCACTAGAGAACTTTCAGAACACCCTAGCAACTATCCTAATTGCATAGCAACACCCTAAAACATTTACAATACCACCTAGAACACCCTTGCAACTGCATAGCAATACTCTAGAAACCATCAAGCATTAAAGGGCTAAAGTGAAAATCTCATTGGTCCAAAATACCATTCTTTATATTTTTACACTTTAATAAATCCTAAAATGCATTCTGGCTGTGAACCTAGTTAAAGCATGCACACACAAACACACATACACAGATTGACTGCAGCAGTGAGTAAGTTCATATGTCAATATCTAAATCTGTCCCTCCGAATGCTTATGCGAGGTTACGTCATTGATATGAAGAGATATACTGGTTCTTCTTCTTCAGATGTTCTCGATCTCATGCTGTACTGTTGTTGCTGTGTTTGTGTTTGGCTGCATTATGTAAGAGCTGATGTAATGCTTTCTCCTCCAGCGCTGTCTGTCTAAGGGGGGCGTCCTACAGACGGACAAGTCCATGTCCCTGTTGAATCTCTACACGTCCCCCTCTCTGCCAAACCTCACGCTGGCTCTGCACCCTGCTCACGCACACATCTGCGTAAGTTCCTGTCCATCACAGACACATCAAACTCTACATAGACGCAAAAACAAAGACCTCGAAATGCTTGTTTTATATAATGTGGTTCTGAACTACATCAAGGCCGGGACACACCAAGGCATTATCAAACAACTGGCGGCGACGTCAACTACAACTGGGCCAACCCCAGCTAACCCCTTCTAGCATGGGAGGCAGGCACGCTAATGAGGACGCTAAAGACCGTGAAACAGCTCCTACTAGCTGGCTTCCGTTACACTCACCCCCTAAACCTCACTCCCATCTGGGTCACGGCACCAATGTAACCCCTCCGATTCTACTCAACTCACTATGAGTGGAATTTGAACATAGACTGTATGAAACATGGATGTAGTGTCTGTGACGTCACCCGTAGGTTTCTGAAGAGCATTTTTGAAGCCCAAAGTGGGCAGAGCCGGCTGTCGCCATCTTGGCAGTGTGTCACTCCCGGATAATCGAAAATGAGCAAAGAAGCAGGACATGGGTGCAGCTGAGGTGCCTGGATGCTGAAACCACGCCCACCTAGTAGGCAACCCACCTGTCACTCAAGTGGTCACGCCCTTAATTATGCAGAACTTTAAGGCTTAATATAATTTAAATGGATGAGTTATAAAACAATGTACCACAGTTGTCATGAAGGGCAACATTGGCTATATAGACCAAAACGTCTTTTTGTACCAGGCTGCAAATAATTTTTTTCTGCTGTAAAGTTCGCCATGTTAACATGGGGGGTCTATAGGATTGACTCCCTTTTGGAGTCTGTCTCTAGTGGCCAGGCGATGAATTGCATTTTAAGTCACTTCTGTGTTGGATTCAAGAGAGAGACTGCTTGGATTCGAACCAGTTTTTCCGGCATGGAGCCTATAGCGTCAGTTGCTAGTGCACCTCAAGAGCAGAGGAGTGAGGTTTACCTGCACGGCTCTTAACGGCTGGCCTCGGTTACAAACATACCAAACAAAAGACATCTGACAGCAAACTAGCATGTGCGTTCTGTGCCTGCGTGAGAGGAAATACCTTTCCATACCAATCCATTTCTCCCGTTCAAGAGGAGAAAAATCTGACACAAGGTCTCATGAGCTTTGAAAGAGCAACCTCTGAGAAATACGAGGCCTAAAGACAAAAGCAGCATCGCCGGCTCTCCTTCTGCTGCGCAACAGATATGAATAGATCCTGCAGAAAAAGCAAGGTATTTTTAGGAGACAGTGAGACATGGAGTCGCATCTATTTGTGGTGAAAGCACAAAATACTGTACGAGGAATGTGCTGTGCGTGTTAGGAGACGATTCTCTTTATAGAGAGCAGAGATGAGCCATGTTTTCACAGAGATGAGCTGCTGTTTGCGGAGGGTTTAAGAGCAGTCTCATTTTCTGCTTTCACTGAGTGCTTGTGTGGATTAATGGGGCTCGTGACCTCTGACCCGCGGGATCTTTAGCCCTTGAATAAACAGGCCCTCGGTTTAGGGTTTCAAGGCATGAGTTTAGCATCTCGTTCATCACGGGCTGTTAAAATCTTAAAGAAATGCTGTCAGGAAAGCGCGTAACATGCCAGAAAATCAAAACACGGATCACTCTTACCGAATACTTTCAACACTTTCACATTTTAAAATAGCTGAATGACTCACTAGGGAGCTCTAAACGCGGCTCGATAATAACGTGCAAATTATGGACGACGCCGGACGCAAACGCTGACTGGATGTGTTTTAAAAAAGCACTGTTATTAATACTTCATATGCTGGTGTTATGCAAGTCTCACTCATGCTTGAGTTGTAAATTTGTGTAAAAATATGAAAACGTTGAATATTAATAGTGTCGGTGCGATCTGTCTCTTTCAGACGGGAACGGCGCTGAAGGATCGGAGCGCAGAAGGTCTCGCGGCCGCCACGTCTCCCGTCTCGATGGAGGCTAAAGTGAGCAACGGACAGCAGGCTCTCCTGCAACACCTCCTGCTGAAGGAGCAGAGACAGCAGAGGATCATGTCACCTGGTGAGCAGAGCGCACAGGAAGTACACGCTCTTAAAGTGACAGATCAGCGAAACAGACGGAACATCAGACCAGAGTTACTATTGTTAACTAAAACCAGGAAAACATTCTTTACTTGAAATAAACATTAAATCAAGTAATAATATAGTATCAATAATAATTCTGAATATATTATTTAATGAGTAATACATTTATGATTTATATTATTGTTATATAATTATACTGAATATTATTATTTATATCAATAATAGTAAAATAATACTGCATCAGACCTGCTGGTCTTTCCAAATCAATGAACAATAAATAAACGGACTCTCTATATTGCCATTTTACTTTTTTCATAACATATTATTTCACAGACTGGATCTATATTTCAGTTTAGTGTGCTGTATGATTTTATGTAGATTTAAATAATTAGCATCTTATCTGCATTTAATGAAAATTAAACAAATAATCAGCACACCGTAAAACTGAAATGGTGCAAAATGGAGTGAATTGCTAACAATGAAATAAAACAAAAAATAAAATAAGGATTTAACAGACAGAAGCAGCATTACAGTAATAGTAACGTTAAATATAATAGTTCACCATAATTAAAAAAGATCAAATATAATAATATTATTAATAATTATGATTTTATATATATATAAATTCATATTCCTTAGTGTTATTTATGTATTATATAATACTAGAATGGGATTTTAACACATTTAACATTTGGACTAAAATAAAAAAGTAATTTAAATTAAATGTCTTTCTTTTATTTTTTCCGCCTCTCAGATGTGTAATTCATTCTCTCTCTCTCTCTCTCTCTCTCTCACTCTCTTCTCTCTCCTCTCTCTCTCTCTCTCTCTCACCCTCTCTCTGTCTCTCTCTGTCTCTCTCTCTCTCTCTCTCTCTCTCTCTCTCTCTCTCTCTCTCTCTCTCTCTCTCTCTCTCTCCCGCTAACTCTCTCTCTCTCTCTCTCTCTCTCTCTCTCTTCTCTCCTCCTCTCTCTCTCTCTCTCTCCTCTCTCTCTCCTCCTCTCTCTCCTCTCTCTCTCCCTCTCTCTCTCCTCCCTCCTCTCTCTCTCTCCCTCTCTCTCCCTCTCCTCTCTCTCCTCTCTCTCCTCTCTCTCTCTCTCCTCCCTCTCTCTCCCTCTCCTCTCTCCTCCCTCCTCTCTCCTCCTCTCTCTCTCCCTCTCTCTCCCTCCTCCTCTCTCTCTCTCTCTCTCTCTCTCCTCTCTTCTCCCTCTCTCTCCCTCTCTCTCCCTCTCTCCTCCTCTCTCTCTCTCTCTCCTCCTCCTCTCTCTCCCTCTCCTCTCTCTCCTCTCTCTCTCTCCCTCCCTCTCTCTCCCTCCTCCTCTCTCTCCCTCCTCTCTCTCTCTCTCTCTCTCTCTCAGGTAGTGTTCCTGTGCTCTCCTCGTCTCCTCTGCTGATGAAGGAGCGTCCGTCAGTGAGTTCCCGCACCAGATTACCGCGGCATCGACCCCTGAACCGGACGCAGTCGGCACCGTTGCCGCAGAGCACACTGGCTCAGCTCATGCTGCAGCAACAGCACCAGATCTTCATAGAGAAACAGAAACAGCTTCACCAGCACGTCCACATCAGCCAGGTAACCTCACCTCGCTCATCTAACACACTAAGTGAAAACAAAACATTGGGGCTTTACTTAAAGGGGTCATCGGATGCCCGTTTCCACAAGTTGATATGATTTTTTAGGGTCTTAATGAAAAGTCTAAAACATACTTCGGTTACAATTTCTCAATGTTAGTGTAAAACAACACCCTTTTGACCTTTTCAAAAACAGCTCTGTTCACGGCGAGCCGTTTCGGGGCATGTCCCTTTAAATGTTAATGAGCTCTGCTCACCCCGCCGTGATGAGCTGTTCTCTGAGGCTGTTGACTTTAGCCGCGGAACTTGCTAACTAGCACATTATTAGGAAAGGCGATTTGCAAAGATTCATTAAAACCTTAAACTCACTTCTTCTGTAGGTGAGGGTGGATCACAGATAATTCGTGTTTAGGTAGATCGGAGGATGCTTTCCGTTCAATAACAAACGTAATCCACTGCGTCTTCAGCGGCTCAGATGTCAGGAGTAAATGACGACTGATATGTTC
Organism: Schizopygopsis pylzovi; assembly: GCA_027422435.1. NCBI lineage: Eukaryota > Metazoa > Chordata > Actinopteri > Cypriniformes > Cyprinidae > Schizopygopsis > Schizopygopsis pylzovi. The sequence goes on along the minus strand of CM049818.1, from coordinate 2,769,340 downwards.
ATTATTACATCCAGCAACAAAGCACCTCAATCACTTAGGAGCCATTTTTGTCTACAACCGCTCCAGTGTTGAAATAATGGTGGACTGATGACAGCTCACTCAGGGCGGGTCTAAGGTAAAACACCACTGTCAATCAACAATCGTGGGAGGGGCTTGTGCAGAACTACATCTCTGCCAAGAATCTGAGAACAGCCTGATCTGAGACAGGGATCATTATTATTTTTGGGGATTTATAAAAAGCACTGGGTGGATTTGATCATTATAAGGTGGCTGTGTACAGACACTACTAACACACATTTATGTTCAAACGTCATGTGAAAGTGAATTTAGCATCCGATGACCCCTTTAAAATGAATCTGGTGTTTAAAAGAAGAATAAAGAAATGAAGGGCTGGATCTCATTAATGTTGAGGTCAAATATGTACAGGAAATATAAAATTAAATCAAATAAGTTTAAAAAAGTATGTAATTAAGAATCATGAAAAAAATCTAAAGGCTTTATTTTCTTTAAGTAAAATGTTTTATATTGTTTTTTTCCCAGCAGGATGTTTTACTGGGGCTTTTAACACATTTAACTGTTAGACTTGCATTCAAACATGTTCTCCTTTATTTGACAACTTTTAGAAAAAGTTTGCGTCTTAAAAAGCACTAAAACATCACATATTACAAGAGAAACTGCATTTTCAAAAACAAGGAAAGCATAGAGCGCTAGGATCATTTAATAGAGAGTATGTCATTAAAACAAAAGGGCCGTCGTGATTTATCATTGTGTTTTAGATTTACAGTACATATCTGAAATATGTTTTTAAGAGAGTTTCTTAACAGCGACAAAACACAATTTAGGTCACATGAGCCAACTTCAACAGACCGTGTCTGAAAATGACAAACAGAAACGAAGACTGGATATTTCTGTATAATTCACACTGGACGCAGTATCAGAGCGATGACATAATGATCGATGGATTGAAGCACATAGATGTGTTTTTCAGAAGTGCTGAAGAACTGCAGCGTTTTCACCAGATTCCAGAGAGTGTGTGTGTGTGTGTGTGTGTGTGTGTGTGTGTGTGTGTGTGATTGATATGATGTGTGTGTGTGCGCACGTGTGAGAGTGTGTGTGTGTATGTGAAGTGTGTGATGTGTGTGTGTGTGTGTGTGTGTGTGAGTGATTGAGTGAGTCGTGTGTGTGTGTGTGTGTGTGTGTGTGTGTGTGTGTGTGATTGAGTGTGTGTGTGTGTGTGTGTGCGCACGTGTGAGAGTGTGTGTGTGTGTATGTGAAGTGTGTGTGTGTGTGTGTGTGTGAGTGATTGATGAGTGAGTGAGTGTGTGTGTGTGAGTGTGTGTGTGTGTGCTGTGTGTGTGTGTGCAATGTCTCAGTGTGATGTCAAATCCTGTGTGTGTGTGTGCATGCTTGCGTGCGCGCACGTGTGTGATATCCTGCAGTGTGATCGTAGTGTGTGTGTGTGTGTGAATGTAACCTCGATGTTCCTGCTGTGTGTTTGTGTGTGTGTGGCTGTGTAGTGTGATCCTCAGTTTGTCTGTGTGAAACTGTGCGTGCGTGTGTGTATCTGCTGAATGTGTACTGATGTGTGATTGAGTGTGTGTGAGTGTAACCCGTGTGTGAGTGATGAGTGAGTGTGAGTGAGAGTGTGTGAGTGTAAGTGTGTGTGTGTGGTGTGGTGTGTGTGTGTGGTGTGTGTGTGTCTGTGTGTGTGTCGTGTGTGTGTGTCTGTGTGTGTGCATGCGTGCGTGCGCGCGCGTGCGTGTGTACCTCGTGTGTGAGTGATTGTAGTGAGTGTGGTGAGAGTGTGTGAGTGTAACCGTGTGTGTGTGTGTGTGTGTGTGTGTGTGTGTGTCTGTGTGTGTGTGCATTGCGTGCGTTGCATGCAGCGTGTGTGTGTATCCTGCAGTGTGTCTGTGTGTGATGGTGTGTGTGTGTAACCCGTGTATCCTGCTGTGTGTCTTTGTGTGTGTGTGTCTGTGTATGTGTGTCCTGCAGTTTGTCTGTGATGTGTGTGCGTGCGTGTGTGTATTCTGCTGTGTGTCTGTGTGTGATTGAGTGTGTGTGAGTGTAACCCGTGTCTCCTAGCTTGTGTGTGTGAATGTGTGATGTGTATCCTGCAGTGTGTGTGTGCATGCGTGTGTGTGTGTATGTGTATCCTGCAGTGTGTGTGTGTGTGTGTATGTGTATCCTGCTGCGTGTCTGTGTGTGTGTGAGAGTGTGTGGGTTTGCATGTGTAACCCGTGTATTCTGCTGTGGTGTGAGTGTGTATGTGTATCCTGCAGTGTGTCTGTGTGTGAGTGTGTATCCTGCAGTGTGTCTGTGTGTGCGTGCGTGCGTGTGTATATCCTGCTGTGTGTCTGTGGTCCTCATAAGAGTTTTTAAGGGCTTTTTCTCTTAAATGATGGTGTAAACTGATCTGACTGATGCCTCGTTGAGACAGGAAGTGATTTAATACAAGGAGAGGAAGTGAGTAAATCCCAGCAGGATGTTTTAACGCGGCTGCTTTTAACTCATTTAACATTTAGACGTATTTGAAATTTTACAATGTAATTTTACTTAGTTTAGTAAAATTGTAGAGTTTTCATTACTAAACTAAAACTGGGCAGTAACTTTATTTTTCATGCACACAGGTTTTTCCTCTAATAACACTCTGTTTTCTTCCACTATTCAGTTACTTTTACCCTCTGTTTCATTTCCTGAAGGTCTAGCAGAGGATTTTGCAGGCACTTTAACACACATGTATCCGCATACATCATTTACTCACGCTTTATTTGACTCAGACCTTTGCAGCTGCTGTTTTTCGGGGTTGGTATGATTTGACCCGTTTACAGGAGGACTGAGGTCAGAGCGGCAGCGTGTTCAGGAGAGACAGATTTAATGAGACAAACAACGAAAGACCATGTTAATGTGTCCCGTCTAATTAATTATGACTCATAACTGAACTCAACACAGTTAATGCTGGAATAATAATAGACTCTGTTTATAGCTCCAGAAGTACTTTCTCCATATGAACCCAACAAATAAAACTATTCGATTTTAAAACGTTAAATAAATAAAAAATAAAATACGATTAACAAACTTTATAAATAACTGACTGAATTACTAAAATATGTCCATATATATGTACATTTTTTCATGTTTGTTTTTCTTAAGAAATAATATAGCTTTAAGACTTTCTTGCATTGTGATAATTATGTTTTAATCCTTCATTAAAATTATTACTAAATAATATAATAATTATTAATATTGAAAAAAATATTTATAATAATTTTCATATCCATTCATTGTGATACTGAGAAGTTGGGTGACAATTACGTACTGTTAATTAGTTACGTAATTAATTACTTACTTAAAAATGAAGAAATTCGTTTTTAAGCATAAATTAAAGGCAGATATTTAGAAAGCATTTAATTAAATAAATTTAACAAACTTTATAAATAAATGACAAAAGTATAATTGCAGTAATAGTAGCATTAAAATAAATAATAATTATAGATAAAATAATATGATTAATATGAATAATAATTATTAATATATATATATATATATATATATATATATTGTGTGTGTGTTGTGATTATTACTATTATTATTATTATTGTTATTATTATCCTTTCCGAAGGATCATGTTAATGTGTCACTTTTAATTAATTTTGACATTTATTAATGCAATCAATGCTGTAATAATAATACAGCACATTTGTGATGGCCAAAATTACTTTTCCAAATCATTTTCTCCATATGAACCAAAAACAAACAAAGCAATTAGGTTTTAAAAAGTCAGAAAATGTAATTAATGAATAAAGTCAAGTGTGTATTTAATGCACTGAGCTACGAGTGAAACTATAAAGCATCTCTCTTTCTCTCTGGTGTGTGTTCTGTAGGTTCTGTCTCAGTCCATCGAGCAGCTGAGGAATCCCAGCACACATCTGGAGGAAGAGGAGGAGGAGGAAGAGATCACGTCGCCCCCTGCTGGAGTCAGAAACTCTCCGAGCGAACCCGCGGCCGCCAGAGTCTTCCACCTCAAAACTGAGCCTGAGGACGGAGAGAGAGAGAGAGAGCGAGAGAGCTGGGACGTGAGAGAGCAGGACACACGGAGGAGACATACAGCTGAAGAACAGGAGCAGAGTTCAGCGCAGACGAAGCCAAGCGACGCCGAACACTGTCTGCAAAACATGACGGAAACTGAGGTGTGAAAAAGAGAATCTCACAAAACCATGTTCAGATCATATTTTATTCATTCAAATATATAAATAAACGCATTTGTTTTTAATAAAATACTACACAAATTTATTAAATATTACAAATTATTTTTGCTTAAAGAAAATATAGCTTTTTGCATTGTGAAGTTTTTTAATATTATTAATTCATTTTAATTATTATTATACCGTTTTTAATTTGAAAGCAAAATGCTTAGATTCATTACAATACTGAGACATCGGACTTACTGTAATACAGTAAAAATATAACTATTTCTTTTTTATTCAAGCATAAATTAATCATGGTGCAAAAATGCCACACATAATATAATATAATTTTGCATTACGAATATAAAAAAATAAACAGCGGTAAGACTGTAATTTACTGTAATACAGTAAAAAATACTACATTTGTTTAAGCATTAATCAAAGTCAAATATTTAGAACAAATGCTGCCATGTTACAATAAATACTACAAATAATATAACATTAATTTGCATTACATGATTAACAAAAAATGTAAAGAAAAATGTTCAGACTGTAATTTACTGAAATACAGTAAAATGACTACATTTTATGTTTATTTAAGCATTAAATACAGATATTTAGAACAAATACTAAAATCAAGCAAAAATACCATAAAGAACATTAATTTTGCGTTTCATATTATTTTTAAAAGACTTAAAAGAAAAATGTTCAGATCCATTACAATGCTTAAAAATGTCGTCAAGAATTACTGTAATACAGTAAAAAATAAAAACAATCACTAAATGTTCATATTTGATTTTATAAATTCAAGTCAGATATGTAGAACAAATATTGCCACTGTGCAAAAATACTATAAATAATAAATAACATTAAGATTTGGGGGGATTCGCAATGCAATGCAAAACTAATCTTAAATCTTACCCAAGAAGTTCCATTTACTTTATGTACATATTACTTTATGAATGCACTGTAAGTCGCTTTGGATAAAAGCGTCTGCTAAATGCATAAATGTACTTTAAGCAAAATAAAGTGAAATGTGACCTGGACATGTATTTGAGGTTCAAAGCGAGACAGCGAGTGGTAAGAAAGGATGAAAGTGAAGTGAAATACTGAAAGGAAAGGTATGAGAGTGAACATGTGCTTGTCTGTATTGTGTCCGTCTTCAGCCCTGTTAGTGTGACACTGTCCGTGACCTCTGACCTCTGTCTCTGCTGTGATCTCCCCTCTCGGTTGTTGTTGTTGTGTGTGAAGCTAAATAAAGAAAAGCGATGACCGCAGAGCTTCATTTAACACCAACAGTAGCGCAGCAGCTGCTTTTCATGCGACCAGAGGAAGTGATGCTAAACAACGCCCTGGTTGTGAAACTGTTGCTGTTTTTTGTCTTGTCTCTGGTGGTGACCAATGTCAATGTAAACACAATTCAATTTAGTGCCGTACCTACAATTACTGAAAACACTTGTTGCTAAAACTGTTAGGTCACTCATTTCTATTTACGATCCCAGACATAAACTCACATTAGCATGGCAGAGATGGGATTCATCACCCAGAGGCCGGATTCACCAAAATCTTCTTAAGAAAGAAGTCAAGACGAACTCTTAAGATGAACTCTAGAAGTTTGTAAGAATGTTCCTCAGTGCAATTCTTGAAAGGTTCTCAGATAGATGTACGAGAACTCAAATAAATCAAATATTTCTCATACTGTATGTGCTGAAGCTGCTGAAAATTATCAGTTAAATTGCCGTAATTATAAGATAAACAATTAGTTTTCCTTTTAACTCGATTTGAGGGGTTGTAACTCAATTTCAAATTAAGCAAAAAATTTACTTCATGTATAATCATAACCAACCACTGTTTATCAATCATTGGTGTTTTTTAGTAGCAATAAAATGTTATTATAATTTGTATTAATATTTTGTAATTTTGTTGTTGTTTTAATAGAAGTTTTATAAATTTAGTTTGGGTTTTATTTTTGTCATTTGTATTATTATTATTTTTTTTTATGTCTTTCATGAATCTTTTGTTATGTTTTTATAATTTTTATTTCAGTTTACCAGAAAGGTTGCCTTGAAAACTTGCTGAAAAAAAGTTTGAGTTTAGATTTTATTTTATTTCAGTTAAAGTTTTCATAATTTCAAGAACTGTTTTCTTTTTTATTACTCCTTTTTTGCAGTTTTATTTTATTTATATTTAACTATAATACCTCTGATCCCTAGTAATAGTAGCAAGAATACATATATATTTAAAGGAACCCAATAAATGAATGAATCATGTTACTTTTTTTGTGTTTTTTGGAGGTTATCCTACATTTATGAAGTTATGATGATGTTTGAGGGCATTCTTTCCAGGAAATCAAATTCTTCTAAATTTTGTCTTTAGCAAGTTACAGAGATTTTTCATGAATCCGGCCTTGGGTTTACAGTGTTTGTTTACATGATGGGTCTCTGTTTGTGCTGTGTGCAGTCCGGACAGTCAGTGATTCACATGATTCAGTGATTCAGTCAATGTTTGATTCACATGATTCAGTGATTTAGTCAGTAAAGGATTCACATGATTCAGTCAATGTTTGATTCACATGATTCAGTGATTCAGTCAATGTTTGATTCACATGATTCAGTGATTTAGTCAGTAAAGGATTCACATGATTCAGTGATTCAGTCAATGTTTGATTCACATGATTCAGTGATTTAGTCAGTAAAGGATTCACATGATTCAGTGATTCAGTCAATGTTTGATTCACATGATTCAGTGATTGAGTCAATGTTTGATTCACATGATTCAGTGATTTAGTCAGTAAAGGATTCACATGATTCAGTGATTCAGTCAATGTTTGATTCACATGATTCAGTGATTTAGTCAGTAAAGGATTCACATGATTCAGTGATTCAGTCAATGTTTGATTCACATGATTCAGTCAATGTTTGATTCACATGATTCAGTGATTCAGTCAATGTTTGATTCACATGATTCAGTGATTTAGTCAGTAAAGGATTCACATGATTCAGTGATTCAGTCAATGTTTGATTCACATGATTCAGTGATTTAGTCAGTAAAGGATTCACATGATTCAGTCAATGCTTGATTCACATGATTCAGTCAATGTTTGATTCACATGATTCAGTGATTCAGTCAATGTTTGATTCACATGATTCAATGATTTAGTCAGTAAAGGATTCACATGATTCAGTGATTCAGTCAATGTTTGATTCACATGATTCAGTGATTTAGTCAGTAAAGGATTCACATGATTCAGTCAATGCTTGATTCACATGATTCAGTCAATGTTTGATTCACATGATTCAGTCAATGTTTGATTCACATGATTCAGTGAATCAGTCAATGTTGGATTCACGATTAGTGATTCAGATCAGTCAGTGTTGGTGTTTAGATGTGTTTTATGTCTCATTAGTTAGTGAACAGAATCAGTAAAATTGCTGTGAATCGTCAATGGTGTCGATACCGAAACTTTTTCTCCATGTGATGCTTGTAGAAAAAAAACTGATATTTCATGTTTCTAACATCTAAAGTTCAAGATTGTCACAGTTTCACGATGACACCAGCACAGAGATGTATAAAGTTTGTGAATTTGCAATATCATTTTGTGATCATACACTGTGTTGAAGGCCTGTGAGATGAATGAATCGCCGTCACTAATCACACTAATGACGGATTCTTAATCATGTGGCCATAAAAGTACAACAAGGGCCTGTTTTTACTTCACTGCTCTGTAAATAACGTTTATTATTATCCACTGTTACGCTAGATTGAAACAATAACTGCATGAAAAACCTTTGGTCAAAGGTCATGTTTACGTTGACATTATAGTTTTAAATAAAAGTTGTTTGTAAAACTTCTCTAAAGCTCCTCAGACTCGTCTCATTATTGAAGGTCATTCCGAGCGATGTCTCCGCTTTGACCTCGCTGTCTTTACCACACATTTTTCCCACAGCTCCTCACGTCTCAGGCTGATGTTGAGGGAGCGTTACGTTAACCTCTTGTGCTCGGGCAGAGCTGTGGGATCAAGTTAACCCTTTGAAGTGTGCTTAAGAGAACCTGTGATCTTCTGGCTGCTATCAAGGGAATGTGTCTGACCATCACATCACAGACATCTATGGAGACTCGGCATTTCTAAAGGTTCAATACATGTTAAGCTCTGCTGACAGCATTTATGACATAATATACAATACCTTGCTTACAGAAATTAATACTTTTATTCAGCAAGGATGCATTAAATTGATTAAAACATTTATAACATCACTAAAGATTTCTATTTCAAATAAAGTCTGTTCTTTTCATCTGTGAATCCTGAAAAATCAAATGAATCTCAGTTTTCAAAATATTGTGCAGCACAACTGTTTTCAACATTGATAATAATCAGAAATGTTTCTTGAGCAGTAAATCAGTATATTATTATGATTTCTGAAGATCATGTGACACTGAAGACTGGAGTAATGATGATGAAGATACAGCTGCGCATCACAGAAATATATACATTTTAACATATATTTACATAGAAAAATAATACTTTACATGATAAAAATACTTCACAATTTTACTGTTTTTACTGTATTTTTGATTAAATAAATGTAGCTTACAAATTATTTTCAAACATTCTGCATTTATAATTGCTTAGTAATCATGTCTGTGCAAAATTAGTAAACCCAGTAAGCCAGAAAATAGTTTTTACATTAAAAATATGTGCTTAAAACTAGAATTCATTCATCTATAATGGTATTCCCACCACAAAAATATAATTTTAACAACTTTAGAAATAGCATATTTTCATGTGCTTTAATAAAATACGAGCTTCACATGTGCACAATCCTGTTTACTATTGTTTTACACTCTCAAAAAGACTTTTTCAAACTTGTAAATATAAAAGAAATACGATTATTGGAGTATGTTTTACAAGAAAATTCTACTTCAGTCTTTTTTCTTAAAGTCTTTCAAAATTTGCGTTTAATTCAATGTGCTACTTGCCATTTCTATGTAATTATTTGTCAAATGTACAAGTCATTTCTGAGTGAAAATGGTTTCAAAGCCAGTTTTCATTCAGTGTAAGTGCATTACTGTAATAGTTGTATTTTTACAGAAACTAAATTGCACTTGTTACTTTTTCCCTATTTTCTGATTCATCATCGATTATGCTGTAGAACTTAGCTTGCATTGAACAAACCAAAATGCAGTTTATCAGAATATATGCTCATATATCATCACATCTACGATCTCGTTGGACTATCTAACACAGTGTTTCTCAACCCTGGTCCTGGGCGTCCCCCAACACGGCACGGTCTTATCTGACGCACCTGTTTCACGTCCTGGAGTTTCTTCTAACGAGCTCAGGTGAATCAGGTGTGTTTGATTAGGGAGATACAGGTAATGTGCAGTGCTGGGGGGGTCCCAGGACCAGGGTTGAGAAACACTGATCTAACATCTAGAAAAGGAAAGATTTAAATACATCCCTAATCAAATTAATATTTATTTCCCAAGCGGTTACACAAGCAGCTCTTCCAGCGGCTGTAAAGCAACTCCTTCCTTTGGTTTGCTTTCAGACCTGCTTGACTCAGTAAGAGTCCCGTTTTCTGCCATGCAGCTCTTGCACACTTACTTATTTTCTGGAAAATGCTGCGGTCAGACCTCAATTTGACATCGGCTCTATTTTCAGCAATGGGCCGTTTGGTTCGCCACAAATAAGTGCAAACAACATTCAAATATAGATTAGGAAATGCCTCAAAATAGAGGAATTATTCCACCCACCCCTAATTGGACAGCCTTCCACCTTCCTGCAGAGGTATGCCATTCATCTTGAGGCTCAGCAGGGTTTCTCACCGGCTGAAAACAGGCCCACCTGCATCCGCAGCCAGCTGTGAAAGCAAACTCCAGCGCCGCAGATTAAATGCTACATGGGCTACTTCGGTTTGCAGCTATTCTGGCGGTTACAGGTAACACGTTAGGCCTTGCAAAACCCATTTCTGTTCACTTCAGTGCCAAATCTGAGTAGCAGTCACAGCAGCAGAAATTTTCAAAAGAGGACTTTTGCAGTGATGCAATAGAAGAACCGTTTTGGGTTTCCTAAAGAAGCCTTCATTGAAAACCCTCCTGTTGTGTTCAAAAACTGTTTCGGGGTCAAACTGGTTTCCATGCAATTTACCAAAAAATGGTGAAAAACACAAATTGTGTGTAAAAGCAGAACAAGAGACTAGATTTAATTGGACACTTTTTATGTTCAAAAATTGTTGCACAAACAAAAGACAACCTTTTTTTGGTCATGGTTACTTGTCATGACTATTTGTGCACTGAGGTGCAAGTATATATATCTTGATTTGTAGTTAGTGTAAGTAGTATTTATCCCTATTTGTACTTGGTTTTACATCTTTAACTCTAACACTTGTGAGGGTGAAATGGGTGTCTCACACTTCTTTTCAGTGCTGTAACGGTCTACAGTTGACTAAACTTTTTGCACTGGGTGCACTGGTGCGCCTAACTTTTTTCTTAGGTGCACCGGCACAAAAGCTAGATGTTCCAAATTTTATATAGGCAATATTGACTAGTAAACGACTAACTAACAATCTGGTCAACATAAAGTTCTTTATTTGAAGCACAATTCTACAAGAAAGGTAACATACTGAAAAAGTGTTTGTTTGTTTACCTGACTTCAGGTTTTTAAAGCTTAAAATTCAAATTGAAATAAAATCTAAATTAAGTGTTTTAAGGGCGTCAAACTGAACATCTCATGGCTCAATGTATTATGGACTATCCTCCATTGCAGTCACATGCCCCTCGAATGGCCAACTCCTGTAGTTTGGCTTTCTTGATCTTTGTCCTTGGCTAAACCAGCTGGCCACACTCTCTCTAGCATCAACATCTTCCAGACTTGGCCCTTCTACACTGAGTCTTATCAGATCTTCCACTGTGTCTGAACGAAGGGATGCTCTAGTGCAGTGCTTCTCAAACCCCCCCCTTAAACCCATAAAACAATCCTGCGCCCCATCCCACCACAGACTACCAAATAATTGCACTAAACATAATGAAAAAAATAAGTATTTACAGTTTTTATAACCAATTCTTACTATGCAAAAAAGAAGTATACTTAGGCCTTTAGTGTTATGTTAGAAGCATTTTTATACTCATACCTTTTCTTGATTTAATATTTTGATTTTTTTTAGCTTTATTTTCATTTAAATGTTTAGTTTTGAAATGTTGTATGCATTTGTCATGTTTATTTCATGTCTTTATCTTCTTAAATGTGTGTATATATTATGTATAGTTTTAACTTTTAATTTGAGTTACTTCTTATTTGTAAGCCGCTTTGGATAAAAGCGTCAGCTAAATGACAAAGTAAAGTAAAGAAAAAAATAACTGTTCTGTTCTGTCTAATCGTCTCTCTGTGCTCATACTGTATTTTAATGCAGCCAAATTCTCAATAAAACTGTTTTACTTTATATATTTGACTGTTTATGTTGTCAGTCAACAGGATAAATATGAAATAATGACTGAAACACGTCCCTTTAAGAATTCATAACCAGCTCTCCTTTCCAAGAAGCTAGTCTGCACAAAAATACTAATTTATAATTGTATTGAGCCGTTGTCTGATGAAATCAAATAATACATAATATAAGACAAGACAATTCCTGTGCTGTGATTTCTTCTATATTTGCATGTACATTTAGAGAAGCAATAATATCTGTTTTAACTGAACGGGCTCCTCGCTGAACAGAGCAGATGCAGAGAAAGCGCGCTGATCTCGCGCCGTTGCTGCGATCACAGAGACACTCTGAGAGACTCGATTTGTCACTAGTTGCTTTTTTTGGAAAACAAAAAGTTGCTATGGGGGTCTACAAAGGCGCTAAATGTCGCTAAGTTGGCAACACTGCACGCATCTCTACTACTCACCTCTTTCTCTCTGTCTGACTGCAGCAGCACACGTGACGTATTTGTCAACGCGCGCACACACATACCGGAATATCTGGACCGCGGCCAATCAGAGGGGGGGTCCGCCCTTCACTATCTCTGATTGGTTTAGACCACGATATAAGCCTAACGGGAGTGTCTTTTGTTGGACCAGAGTTTCTGAGTCGCGGATACTTTTTTTTTCTTTTCTCGAATGGCTGGACGCACCAGTGCGCCCTGGGATTTTTGTTAGTCGCACCCGAGAGAAATTAGGGTGCACGTGCGACCAAATTGGTCGCACTCTAGAGCCCTGTCTAGAGATTGAGCTCCAAGAAACTAACAACATAAAATACCTTTTGGCAGACATTATTGACTGAAACCTATCTAGATAAAGAAAGTTTTCTTTGAATGATTCAGAAGACAAGTCTCAATTTCAAGTAAACAGAGTCTTACATTTATTTCATATTTTAGTATTCGTCAAGCTACAATAAAGGTTTTATGTTTGTTTAAGCTGACTCTTCAGTGTTTTTCAAGGTGTTGATTTTTGGCAAATTGCAGTGAAACAAGTGAGGGTCAATTTCACCCCAACACAAACTTTATTACAAAATTACAGCTTTTCCAAAAATAACATCTATCTGATGAAACTTTGCATGCATGTTCATGACCCTAAACAAGAAATATTCACCAAATTTAATGAGGAAATAGATCGTTTAACCAGGATTTCAAGCAACTTTAAAATCGAGTGTCCGTCAAATTGACCCGAACACAACAGAAGGGTTCACTCTTAAAAATCAAGGTTCTTGACCAAAGATATAGACTCTGTAATAATTGATGAAATATGGGATGATGCCCTAAAAAGAGTAAATGGATCAACCACCTGTGCACGCCTTAGTCTTATACAATTTAAGATACTTCACCGAACATATTACACTAAATCTAGACTTTCGAAAATCTATCCAAACGTCGATGACAGATGTGATCGATGCAAAAGTGATACAGCTGACCTTATTCATATGTTTTGGTCCTGCCAAAACTACTGGACACTTATATTTAAAACACTAAATGAAGCTTTTAACTTGAATATAACACCCTGTGTTGAAATAGCTATCTGTGGAGCGCCAGAACATGGAATATCTTTGACTAACAATATGGAAAATGTCTTTGCTTTTGCTTCACTATTAGCAAGAAGGAGAATATTGTTGGAATGGAAATCAAAAAAATCCACCAAAAACTTCTATGTGGATTTGTGATTTGATATTATATTAAAAACTAGAAAAAAATAAATATTTCAAAAAAGGATCTATCCAAAATTTTTATAAAATTTGGGAACCTATGATTACATATTTTGAAAATGAACTAATTAATCGAACTAAAGGTTTAGAAAGACCATCTGACTTTAATATACTTGGTTATGTAATGCTTACTTGTATATCTGAAAGACTCGGAGTGTTGGTGTTTCTTTTTTGTTTTTTTGTGAACATTTATATACTTTAACAAAATATATATGACTTTGATATATCTGTTTGATAACAAAATATTGAAATGTATCCTGCTATTTTGCATAGTGAGCACTGTTAATATTATTAACAATTTATTTGCTTTTTTTGTTATTTATTTATTTATTATTCTTCCACTTTCTGTTCATTTAAGGTTGTGGAACAGGGTGGGGAAAGAAAATACATAATTATGTAATTGTTTGAACTTTTTTTGTCTAAACATGTTTGAAAAATTAATAAAAAAGTAAAAAAATATTTTTTTTTAATTTAGGTTCTTTAATCAAGCATCGCGTTAGTTCAGGCCACGTCAGTCAAGCTCGCGTCAGCTGATAGTCAGCTGGTCCTGACGTGCACCAATCCAGTCTTGACACTTATCACGGCGCTCCATTTAATTCCATTCTTTCAGCATCTCTCCAATCACATCACTGCTCGCAAATCAAACTCCCTCCGCCAACCCCAACTCCACACAACCTGTAATCGAACCTGGATTTAGTTTCTTTCACGACTCAAGTATTCTCTACCATGCATTTGTATTTTCTACAACTTATGTCAATTATGAGTTGTAATAGAGTTTTGCCCAGAACTGAACCACAATGTTCTGTTCTTCAAACTAATAAAAGTGGTTCTTTTAAGAACTGTTCACTGAAAGGTTCTTTGGAGAACCAAAAATGGTTCTTCTATGGCATCAAGATCCTCTTTATAACCTTTATTTTTAAGAGTGTAACAACCAATTTCCAAACAACCTTTCTCTATAAAGAATCTTTTGTTCATTGGAAAGTTACCATGGATGTTAAGGGTTCTTCATATAACCATCAATGCCAATAAATACTCATCATTTATTTATATATCCATGAACTGCAGAGACCCAAAAGTATGCACAATATTTACCATGTGCAAAAGTGGCATTATATATAAATGCATAAACAACAGCTGAAGTGTTTGGTTTCTAAACATCAGTTGAGCTTTTGGATTTTAGCAGTCAATAATTCACCTCACATCACGATCAACACAAGCCATGTTTATTGTATTTAAAGGGTTAGTTCAGCCCAAAATGAAACTTCTGTCATTAATTACTCACCCTCGTGTCGTTTCGAACCCGTAAGACCTTTGTTCAACGATATATTCAACAATTCTTCTCGCTGAGTTACCGTCTTCTGCCGTTTTGGAGAGTACCACGACGCATACGCGTGCTTTCCCCAGAACGTAGCGAATCAACGTTGTTTACATTCAGCAAGAATTGTTGAATAAATTCTGTTATTTTTGTTTTCTTTCCGCACAAAAAAGTGTTTTCGTAGCGTCACAATACTGAAGTCGAGTCACTGATGTCACATGGACGGTTTTACTGATGTATTTACTATGTTTCTGGACCTGGGAACATTTCAGTTGTGTTGCTGTCTATGGAGGGTCATATAGCTCTCAGATTTCATCAAAACATCTTCATTTGTGTCCTGAAGATGAACGAAGGTCTCACGGGTTTGGAACGACATGAGGGCGAGTAATTAATGACAGAATTATCATTTTGGGCTGAACTAACCCTTTGATGTTGTCTGGGTCATTAAAAAAGTAGGTGTAGAAACTATTTTCACTCAGAAACGGCTAACATTTTCAAACAATTACAAATAAACAGCAATTAAACCTGAAATTTGGAAGTAGAAAAACTGAAAAAGAACATCAACAATGTCCATTTAGAAGCATTTCCCTTGCTAAATGTTATTTTAGGTGAAAACTCAAGACTGTACTGGATCACACAAACACTAGACCGGATCACATGCATGGACTGGACAGAGTCCAAACAATCTGCCAATGATTTTGTCTTTCCGGGGCATTTGGGGCTATTTTAACCCCTCGTGATGTGTGTGGTCGAGGTTACTGAAGAGAAGCTTCCTGTCATTTAGTTTAATGATGTTGCACGGATCGACTCTGGCGGAGAAACAAAAACAATGTCACTCACTACCGAGAGACTCCAGAGTCTGAGTTTATTTGAAAAGATGAATAGAGAAAGAAAATATCATAAACTGACACACTTCAGTAGCTGCATCTGATCCAGAGAAATGATGTCACCTGAGGATTTATCATTACACAGAGGGAGTGCTAAAACGAAAGAATAAACCAGAATAAATCTGTGTTTTTGGAGAACAGGGAGGCACATGAACCATAAACACACAGGTTTATGGAGACCGTACCCACTTCCACCAGCTGGCAAATAATCAAGACTAACTGCTTGTGTATCTCGCAATTATCCCGGTTAGTCTTGACATGAATTCATCCCTGTTACTGTCCCACGAGAAGCTTATTATTCCCTTCTTTTACTCAAGACGGCGAGGAGAGCAGAAAAAACAGAAAGGAAAGCACATTCTTGCAGCATGACCTGTGCTGCAGAGAAACCCTGGTGTGAAAGGTAAGACATGTTGTGTATGAAATATGTGACATCAACACATTCAGAAAGCTCAAACACTCACCTTGCGGAGCGGCGAGATGCTGCGTTGAGAATTATACTGCCATAACAGATTGTAAAATACATAAAACAGTTTGTTTTTATGCTTTGAAATGGGGCTCACATGACGTCATCCGAAATCCATGTAGAGAATTATGTGCCCCTGAAGATTCATAACGCTAGAAAGAAATCCTGCGTCATGGGCCGTGGAGAAATATATTTCAAACTGATGTTCACCGCCGCTGATTCATTGAATGTTTAAGAAGATCTTAAACTCTTTTATAACAAGAAACAAGTGGAGAAGAGCGGTTCACAGGTTTGTTCTGCAATGAAAGAAACAACGCTGAAGATATACTATAAGTGATATACTGAACTTACAAGATGCTATACTTTATAAGTGCAAATAATAAACTACAAATATATACTATAAATGTGCATAGTTAGGACAGAGAAATCAGTAGTCTTCAAGTTGCATTAAATGCATATTATAGATGTTGAATCCATGCATACTTTTTACGTTTACATTTATGCATTTAGCAGATGCGGAAAAAAAATCAATACGGAAAATTCCTTAATATTAACATTGTAGAGTGTGCCCTATTTTTATAGACTTTTCTTAGAGTGTAGTACACTAACTAACTGATAAAACACTGCTGAATTTTTCAGAATATGTAGTTTTACTAGTTTATTAGCTTATAATAAATATTGTAATGGTTCAAAACTGTGTAAGTGTTCGATAATTCAATGTTGTATTTAAAAATAGTTATTTATATTTTAATATTATATAATGTATTTATATTATTTTACAAACAAATCTAAATTAACATATATCAAATATATTTTTTGCTGAGATTTGGTGTAGGGACATTTTTGCTGCGTCGTAATTATGCAATGAAGTCATCGTGCAATTTACATTTACATTTATGCATTTAGCAGACGCTTTTATCCAAAGTGACTTACAGTGCATTCAGGCTATAGATACTTTGATCAGTACATGTGTTCCCTGGGAATCGAACCCACAACCTTTGCGCTGCTGACGCAATGCTCTACCACTGAGCCACAGGAACACTTTATATCTTAAAGGCAATGACATCACAATGTGATTTAGCAAACTTTTAGCAACTTCCCCTGAAAATGAGTTGGCAACACTGCCAGTGTAACCAAAACCAGTTGAAACTTTTGCTAGTGTAAAATGATTTGGTGGCAGCTTTACGCTGTCCACCTGTCATCAGGAATACTGCACAGAGTAGACTTGTGAACGCTGGGGAGATGATGAGCCGTGTGCATGTGGAATCTGGTTTATTTCAGCATTCCTGCATGTGCAGGCGTTCAGCTATGAAGCTGTAATGTATCGTGGCTGTTATTCTTTCCGTACATTATTACCGCACGAGCGGCGTGGGACAGCACTGGCAGCGGGCTAAAGGGAAAGACTCGATGCAGAGAGTATAAAACAGACCACCCTGAACTCAAACACAGGCCCAGTGAAGCCTTTCTGTTCGACTCTGAACCTGCCAAGCGACGTGCTCGTCTGGTGCCGTCCGATTGTTCATGCCGTCCAAAACGGCTGGGAGCACCAGTCTACTATAATACGTGGCTTTGTTCAGTTGGGCAACAGTTACGGCTTCAGCATGGATGGAGAAAATTGAGTTTTACAGGATAAATGATGCAATAAGCCGTGCGCTCGGGGCAGACCACCGCAAACTTTTGCTCCCCGTTTCATTTTTTCAGTGACTGACAGAACTGAAAATACTCGTAATGAAGCCTAACAGGTTCATTCTTTAAACAGTCAGCATGAGTTTTTATCACTCTAGATTTTAAAGGCTACAATAACATCGCTGCAGCCGCTAAAGGCGCGTAATCTAAACATTCTGCTGTTTATGAATGAATCAGGAAAACACTTCAGATCGCTGTCAAAAGTCTCGTAATGACGGTGGGAATCAGTGAAGGACATTTCATTTTGGCTTTTGAGCGGAAGCAGGTGCAACTGACACCGATATTTAAAATTCCACTTTATCATAACACCTAAAGTCAACATAAAGTGATGCACAAAACCCATTTTAGCTCTGTAATCTAATAAAACAGAGAAAAGTACGCTCAGACTTGATTTTAAGCATCAAGAACTGATTGGATCTTGAAAAGTGAGCGTTTCCTAGCAAAATGGAGAATTGAGGCATTTGTGACATCAACAAATAGGAAAAGTTGTTTCAGAGACGGAGCATGTTATTAAATCTTGATTATAAAGATGACACATTTAGTGCATTGATGAATCATTCACCATAAGACCAGAAACATGTTTTTAGAAAATAAATAGTACATAAACGTTGACCCATAGACAAATCATACGGTAAAAACACTACACTCTCAGCATAAAATCTGACTTTGATGACTGTTGCTTTTCATCTAATTTGTTGGTCTTAAATGATAACACTTTTCTTTTATTAATGCACATTAGATTAGAAATGTTACTTCCAATTTATCTGCCTGACAACCTTAATATATATTTCTGAAACAAATGTTATGTTTATATATTAAATATATTTTTATATAATATAAATCATCTGAATAGAAATATATATACATGTAAATATTTTCAAAGCATATGCTGTGTGTATTTATATTTATATTTACATATTTAATATACACTAGTACACAAACATATATTATGTAAACTACAACTTTTATTTTGTATGTGATTAATCACGATTAATGGTTTAACAGCACTACTGACCAATCAGAGCAGAGGAGCACAGAACGGAGGGGTTTAGAGAGACTGCATCTTAGAACTGCTTTGAACGAATTGAGAAGCGTTGGAAAAAGAGGAGATATTAAATGCATATTTTGAGAAAATTAAAGCATTTCTTGACCTTGCATGCATGCTAATCTATTGTAGAAGGCTCCCAAAACAATGTTAGGAACCTTAAAATGGCACTTTAAAGCTCACTGTGTTTGTTGTCTACTTCCATATTCTTTAAAATGCACAATAAACAGCTGAAGGCTTTATGCAATCCTCTGAATCAAAGTTAAAAGTGGCCATAGAGAGATGTTTGGTCATGCTCCAATATAAGATATGTAAGTCAGGGACATGAAAATAAATGACTCAACAATGTTTCATTGTGGGTGTGTGGTCCATTGAGTTACAATGGTGGTAATGAACCTCAGTACTCGAGGGGGCGATATGTTTCCTTCAAATGTAGGAATTTGAAATGAGCTTTGAATAGAGTGCTGCGGGGATAACATAATATTTTAGGCCAAAACCCAGAAACAAGCTGCATTTTTTGAACTTCCAGTTCCATCGCTCTTAAGTAAATGTTTTTTTTATGGGTTTTTGGTTAAATCCATTAAATAAGGTCTGTGTTTAACACAAGCTCAATATATTTTCACGTTTCAGTCTATCACATAAAATACATCATCATTAATATCCCCCTGAAGCGTTTTCTTGTCTTGAAAAAAGGCTGTTGCTAACAAATGGCTAAACGGGATTACAAAAACCTCATTAAACTAAACAGGTTAGTGACTTTCACAGCCTCAAGGCCTAAGTATACTTCTATACGCATATATTAGCGTATGTGCACAGTTGTACGCGCAGCCTTGCAAAGTATACTTCATTTGACTCGTACGCGTACACAGACGTTCAACGCATGCACTTTGCGCCAAATTGCAATCCGCGTACAAAGTACTATTCTGATGATGAAATTCACGTCACGCGCACTGTACGCTGTCCCTCGCGTACACGTACAAAGTGAACAATACTTTGGCCTTCATTGTATATAATTGCGCTCTTGCAAACTCTTAAAACTTATTTTGTAAATAGATTTGTCAGAAGCTTAATTGGTGGCGACGGAGTTGTGTGATTATGATGCAGTTCGTTTAGCTCTTTACTTCTGCTGATTGTATTTAGTCATTAACATCTGTAAAAGTTGTGTTCATTTGGGAAGATAACCATGAACATGACAGAGCTTATTTTCTGAAATGCTCCAAAAGCCAATGGAAAACTCAAGTTGGGTTTTTGTCGAGGGAACCAGGGTGATGCAAACTTCTGGTTTGGTTTACCAAAATATGTTATTACTCAAGAACTCTATACAAGTGCACCATAAAAGTTGTATTGACTACTTTTTTTGTCGTTTTAAAGCTTGACAGTCTTGCCTTGAAGTGTTTGTCTATGGCAACATTGACAAGAGCGGTTTTTCACTAATAATATTGAGCATACAATTATGGAAGCACACAAGTGTGAGTAAATGTTGAATGTTTTAGTTGAATTATTGCATTTAACTTTTAAATGTCCTGCACCACGGAATTCAGTCAATGAAACAAACATGCACACACACACACGCCACACACACACACACACACACACACACACACGACACACACACACACACACACACACACACACACACACACACACACACACACACACACACACACACACACAGAGCTCATGTATAGAAAGATGAATGAGCCTTTAGTGGAGCTGCTTTATGAGTTTGTCGGGCTGATTGCTCTTACGGTCCACGCTGTTATCTCAACCCTTCTGAAGGATCAGCACTCCCTCTCAAGCTATGGGAGATAACACCGCTGGAGGAGGGGAACTCACTCCTGGAGTTCAAAAGAGAAAAGTTTTATCTGCTGGTTGATGGAGAGACGTTTTGTGGATGGGAGGCAG
This sequence comes from Schizopygopsis pylzovi, assembly GCA_027422435.1. Classification (NCBI taxonomy): domain Eukaryota; kingdom Metazoa; phylum Chordata; class Actinopteri; order Cypriniformes; family Cyprinidae; genus Schizopygopsis; species Schizopygopsis pylzovi. The sequence continues at coordinate 2,748,673 of CM049818.1, read as the reverse complement.
ACCTTCCAGATCTTCATCCATTCAGGTTTAGGTCACTTCTACCCCCTATCCCATCAAAAACACGTCCTCAGTCTCTCAGCCAATGCACATTGGCACGGTTATGCCTCATCAATGTAGATCTGTCTTAAATAGTATGTGAGATAGTCCTGCTGATCAGCTCAAGCTGCTTATTCAGTTTACTGAACTAAAATGAGCTAATGCAACACATTTCTTGAACTTTTTTATTGTATGCAATCCATTTAAATTAGATACTGGAGGCATGAATCAATTTGTTGGCATAACTTGGCCAGGGATTTGTAGTTCCTATGCACTGCATGGGGAGAGCAAATATTGAAATAAAGTGCTATTTCAAGCGTTTTTGTGCAAGATGAAAAAAAGGCGCTCCTTTTATAGTTCAGTGTCCTGTTATGTTGGGATTTTGAATGGTTTGTGTTTTGTTGCATCATCATTGTGGTGAAAAGTGGAGCTTTTAAGCTGAGGATGGGTATGTGAAAAATTATCTTAACGCTGCTTTACTCAATGAGCGTTTACTATTTTGCATGCAATTTAGGGGTCGACCGATTATCGGCCTGGCCGATTATCGGCGCCGATATTAAGCATTTTACCGATTATCGATATCGGCCATTTTAAAAACAGATTTGCCGATAATTTTTTTTTTTTGGTTGTTTTTTTTTTTTATGTTTTTTTTTTTTTATGCAAACAAACATACTATTTACAGGTGACATTATTTATTGGTGAATAAATAATACAGGTGAAACTATTTAATGTTTAAATGCACTATTTGGCTCGATGCAGCCTGTCTGAGCTCAACACTCTGTGAGAGTGAGGCGATCTCTCAATCTCTGAGAGCAATCTCCGCCCACCGCTCATCTGATATGTAGAGAGTCACGAGTCCGACCAATCAACGCGGAAAACTGAAGGCAGTCTCACACCGAGAGCACATGCTAACTGGAGCTGCCTCAGTGATCACGCATCAGTTGTCTCTCAAAGGTAAAGCAGCAGCAGACGTTGCTGAAGTTGCAAAACACCTCAATATAACCCATGATGTCCGCGATGCGGAAAATGCGGGCGGAATCGCGGAATGCAGTCATATAATGGAATTTACCGTATAACGCGGAATGTCACGGAATGTGTCGAAGTTTGGATGAATTAATCAAAAGTAGGTCAGTACACTTAAATCGACTCGCGCTATGGACTAGTATATATTAATATTAAGCCGCAAAAACACTTTAAATATGAATCCTGCATGTTCTGCATCTCTGTTAATGAATGACACAGACGTGCGGTTTAATTTACTGCACACATACATACTGAAGCGCACGTGACGCTCGCGGTGACTTCAGCATCTGCCGTCTCACTAAATGAGGACATAAATACATGAACAACATCCCCAGAACTGCTCGCAGAGTCACTTCATGAGCATTTGACCGTTTCATTTGAGTAAAACGATCGTCATATCATATACACATAGGCTACAGAAACCTAAAATGTCCTCATGGCAACCTGTCAAAATATAAGTTCGGTTTAGCCGAATATATTACTGTATACGTAATACAACTACAACAATTATTACAACTTTTGTTGAGAATAATCACACAATACACTAAATACGTTTACTTTAAGTTTTACAAGATGTTTACAGAATGCTTCTGGGTGATCCCTGCACTTATGTTATTATTAATATTTTTAATATTACTGTTTATTTAATGTTGTTGTTATTAACAGTTTTCAGAATTAAAGACATGTTTAAAAGCATTTAAAGAACGTTTTTTTTTTGTCAGAGCTCTTGTTATTATTAATTTTGGCATTAATTTTCATTTTTACACCAGACACGTATATCGGTTCAAAATATCGGTTATCGGTCTACTTGATCTGTAATAATCGGTATCGGTATCGGCCCTGAAAAACACATATCGGTCGACCCCTAATGCAATTATGTGCTGTTGCTAATTAGCACTAACTGCTAACTCAAAACAGCACATGTTTGCATGCTAAAGAGTAAATGCTCACCAAGTGAAGCTGCATTAATATCATTTTTTACTACCCAAAATTTGCTCAACCTCAGCCCATCCAAGATGTAGATGCGTTTGTTTCTTCATCAGATTTGGAGAAATGTAGCATTGCATCACTCGCTCAGAAATGGCTCCCCTGCAGTGAATGGGTGCCGTCAGAATGAGAGTCCAATAAAAACATCACAATAATCCACACCACTCCAGTCCATCAGTTAATGTATTGAGAAGACAAAAGAAACAAATCTATCATTAAGAAGCTTTTAACTTCAAACCAATGCTTCCTGCTAAAGTCCATAATCCATAATAACTCTTCCTCCAGAGAATAAGTTCATCTCCTGTTGTCTCTCACATCAAAATCCTCTCATATATTTGTTTAGAGCTGTTTTTGCTTGTAAACAGTGCTTGATCTGCGCATGTTTCTCTCCTGATTCAACCATTTCACTGTAGGAAGCATTATTATGGATTACGGACTCATATTTTGGCCAGAAGTTTAAAGTTATAACATCTTAATGATGGATTTGTTTCTTGCAAACATGCAGTTTTTGACTTCACAAGACTTTAACTGATGGACTGGAGTGGTGTGGATTATTGTGATGTTTTTATCAGCTGTTTGGACTCTCATTCTGACGGCACCCATTCACTAATGCAAGTAATGAAATACTGCATTTCTCCAAATCTGATGAAGAAACAAACTCATCTACATCTTGGTCAACCTGAGGGTGAGGACATTTTACACAAATGTAATTTTTTTGTGTGAACTGTTCCTTTAATTGCCTCACTACTAGCATCTCTCTTGTTCTGTTTGAGAACGTTTTCAACTGTGACATTTCTCTTACCCTTGACTTCTTTTCTATAAAAATGAAAGCGTCCCGTATCATTCATCATCAGTCTACTCTACAGTCTCCCATTTCTTATGTTTAAAAACCCAAGAGGGAGGAATTCAGTTTACAAAAATATTGTTGAAACTCCCTATAATTTAATAAAAGGCCTGAAAAAATGGCCCGAATCTAATTACGCACATATCTCTTGGAATCAATGCTGCTCTGCCCTCTGTAATACATCCATGTTTGTTTTTCTTCACTGAAGAGCCACATCAAAAAATGAGTTTTTTTCTGGTATGCTGAGGCTAAAGAGGTTATACTTAACTTACTTACTAACACAAATAGCCCACAGCAAGGGAGCGTTTCACTGGCTCGCTCTCTGTCCGTCTCTCTCTCATTCTTTGAGATGTTCTTTAGATTGCGACCCTCTTTATTGGAAGCAGATACTGTTTATGTAATCTTTATGCATCTCTGTTAACTGTCAATTTGTCACTGTGATCAAGGAAACAGCCATTGAATATCTATTTTTGGATGTGTGTGTGCAAAGGCAAGCATCACCATCACTAGTGCGCAAATAGTGTTCGTGATTATGAACTATTTTCAGGCTCTTTCAGTTAATCCGAAAGTAAACTGAGTGAAAATGAACCCAGTTCTCACTGAATTTACACTGAACGTGAACTAAAAATACACTATCAAGTAAGTTGTTACAGTATTCCACTTTTTACTGTTTTTTTTACTGGTCATATCGCAATTTAGATTTTTTTCCCCCGAAACATTGGGAGAATGTGCTTTGAAACATTGAGACGATTTTGATTTCCAGATTCAAAACCTGGAGTAAGTTGTGTGCGCTGTGTGAGCATGTTACTGTAGTTCTAGACTTAATGTGTTCATGCATTTACTCATCTCACTGCACAAAAACAGATTCAGTATTCCTCAAAATGAATAAAAAGTAGGGATCGACTGATATTGATTTTTTATAACCGATACCGATTATTTGTACATTTATGTACCCGATAACCGATATGCAGAACCGATATTTATTTACTGTTTTAAAGTAGATAAATAACAGAGTGAAGTAAGTCCATTCTTCACTTTGGTTCGGTCAATCTGCGATCGCTTGCGGAGATAATAAATAATAAATTTTGATAGAGATGTATTTATTTAGATGTTTATTGGTGAAATAATGGTTCTATAGTAAATGTTAATATAGTTTAGTGTGTTTCAAACGAGTGAATCTTGTATAAAGTTACATGCGGTGATCGTGCTGGAGCTTCTCCTGAGTGAACAGTGTCCACTGCTCCAGGTGTGTGTGCGTGTGCGTGTGTGTGCGTGTGTGTGTGTGTCCACTGCTCCAGGTGTGTGTGTGTGTCCACTGCTCCAGGTGTGTGTGTGTGTGTCCACTGCTCCAGGTGTGTGTGTGTGTGTGTGTGTGTGTGTGTCCACTGCTCCAGGTGTGTGTGTGTGTGTGTGTGTGTCCACTGCTCCAGGTGTGTGTGTGTGTGTGTGTGTCCACTGCTCCAGGTGTGTGTGTGTGTGTGTGTGTGTCCACTGCTCCAGGTGTGTGTGTGTGTCCACTGCTCCAGGTGTGTGTGTGTGTGTCCACTGCTCCAGGTGTGTGTGTGTGTGTGTGTGTGTGTCCACTGCTCCAGGTGTGTGTGTGTGTGTGTGTGTGTCCACTGCTCCAGGTGTGTGTGCGTGTGCGTGTGTGTGCGTGTGTGTGTGTGTGTGTGTCCACTGCTCCAGGTGTGTGTGTGTGTGTCCACTGCTCCAGGTGTGTGTGTGTGTGTGTGTGTGTGTGTGTGTGTCCACGGCTCCTGGTGTGTGTGCGTGTGCGTGTGTGTGCGTGTGCGTGTGTGTCCACTGCTCCAGGTGTGTGTGTGTGTGTGTGTGTGTCCACTGCTCCAGGTGTGTGTGTGTGTGTGTGTGTGTGTCCACTGCTCCAGGTGTGTGTGTGTGTGTGTGTGTGTCCACTGCTCCAGGTGTGTGTGCGTGTGCGTGTGTGTGCGTGTGTGTGTGTGTGTGTGTCCACTGCTCCAGGTGTGTGTGTGTGTGTGTCCACTGCTCCAGGTGTGTGTGTGTGTGTGTGTGTGTGTGTGTGTGTGTGTGTCCACTGCTCCAGGTGTGTGTGCGTGTGCGTGTGTGTGCGTGTGTGTGTGTGTCCACTGCTCCAGGTGTGTGTGTGTGTGTGTGTGTGTCCACTGCTCCAGGTGTGTGTGCGTGTGCGTGTGTGTGTGTGTGTGTGTCCACTGCTCCAGGTGTGTGTGTGTGTGTCCACTGCTCCAGGTGTGTGTGTGTGTGTGTGTGTGTGTCCACTGCTCCAGGTGTGTGTGTGTGTGTGTGTGTGTGTGTGTGTCCACTGCTCCAGGTGTGTGTTCACTACTGTGTGTGTACTTGGATGGGTCAAATGCAGAGAACACATTTCACTGCTGGTTATACTCCGTATAATTGTGTATGTGACAAAAAAAATAAAATATCGGTTATCGTTTTTTTTTTCAAAACCGATATCCGATTATGGTAAAATGCTTAAATATCGCGAAAAATATCGGTAAACCGATATATCGGTTGATCTCTAATAAAAAGTGGAATGTACAAAATATTACACAAACCTGCAATAATTACATGTTACATAACACAAATATCCTTTAAGTATTTACGCCCAGTTTATTAACCAGTGTCTCTGATGCTGGCCTTTGATGATCCAGTTCAACCATACCTAGCACAAATGACTTTCATCTGTGCATCCAGATACAAAAAAGTCATGTGAAAGTAATGTAACGCACTACTTTCCATGAAAAGTAACACAATTATATACGTTTTTAGGGAGTACCGCAATATTGTAATGCATTACTTTTAAAAGTAACATTCCCCAACACTGGCCACAATAGCGGTGTTGCTTTGTGATTTCTAAGTTGCTTTGAGTATTGTTTTGTGGTTGGTAGGGTATTTTAGGATATGTTATGGTACCATTTATTTAAAAAAATCCAGCTTTTTTGTTTAAACAGTAGCAGTATAAGATCTTAGGTGTTTATTATATCACGGTTGCAATTACTTATCTAAATAATGAAAATATGATTAGTTTTTTTCTGATTCTGAACCATTTTCAGGGCTCCTTCAGTGAAAACAACATCAACCCAGTTCTCATTGAAGAAGTCTGAATCTGGCATAAGTTTGCTTTCCAGATCCTTTACTCTCTTCTTAATAACAATTGCAAAATATAGAATTAAAAAGATAAAATGTGTATGGTGCCCATGAAAAAATTGGCTGCCAAAATGCTTGGTTGTAGCTTGCTATGTAATTGCAAAGGTGTCTTGAAGTTAAGTCCACCTCAAGTCTCTGATCAGTGTGATTGTTAGTAAGCAGCAGCAGTTTGAGAAGCTGCAGTAGATGTGTATAATATCACAATTCAGATCACAGATGCAAAATATCAAAATAATGACAATTCGATTTATTTTTGGCCAAATCTTGCAGCCCTGAGGCTCTCCGGCAGGCCACAGCACCGTCTAATTTGTATCTACAATCACTCTGAGCGAGATCATCTATCATGTCACTGCCAGAGCGCTGCCTAATTCAGCTCACTTTTCATTTCAGCCGTTTACGTCCAAGAAACGCTCACATCCATGAACTGGACGACTCAAATCAGTGCCGTTATCAGGCTGTAGGAATTCTGGGAATCTTCCTGCGCTGAGATGAGGATTCAGTGTCTGTTGTTTAATCAGAAACTCGATCCGCTCTCCTAATCAGTGCATTGATTTCCCTCCTGCTAACACGGGTCAGACGGAGCAGATCTGCTTTCAGACGTGACCACAAATCAAGCCCCCGCCGCAGAACAAATGCCCTCCGTGTGTGAGAGAGAGAGAGGAAAGCCCTTCCTCAGCCCGGCGCTCTGCTCTTTGATCAGGTGCTCAGTAAGACCGGACGCTTGCTATTGCAGTCTAGCATTTGATTACAGTGGAAAGCTCTTTTTTCTGTTTTTGGGGGAATCTACAACCGCACGGAAACCTTAATCTCCAAGTTCATCACGAATGCAGATGTTCAGAGCGAGCTGGACTGCATGCAGCGCTCATCACGGATTGATTGGCACTGAATTACAGGAGATGAGCAGGGTTGAGTGCTAGAAGGCGGCCTGTGATTTCTGAAGTGTATTTACACTCAACAAGAATGTCAATAGTCTTTGTTTTCATTAGTGTTAAACAGGGCTGTGCAATATTCAGAATCAAAGAATTGGCTCCTTTTCAATTCATAAGTGTGAATTTATAATGAAATGGCCACAAGACACGGGAAGTTGAACTGAAATGACAGGAACAGGAATCAGCACAGGTAATGCATCATAGGAAAGTCTAAATGTAATTCATACAAAAATTATATAATAATATAATACAAGTAATATAAACAGTGTTTATGCACTATTTGATTTTTATTATTGCATTCAAACGATTAATCGCATCCAATAAAAAAGTTTTTGTTTACATAATATATATGTGTGTGTGTACGGTGTATGTGTATTATGTATATAAAGACATATAGGATATATATATATATATATCATATTAATACTTCAGTTAAAATTCAGTTCTGAATGGAGCAAAACCCTGCTAAGGCCTACATTGGCATCTGGACAGATGTTTAATATTTTGAGCAGTAAAACCCGGTTGCACACTTCATAAAGTGATGTTTTTAACATCTTGTCAGGGTGAAAATGTGTGTTCTGCTCAAATAGCTCGATTTGATTTCGGAGGAGTTTACATGTCATCTCCTCCCTATTTTTAAACCCGTTGGGGCTGCAGATGAATATGACCCTAGTAAATCTCAGCCAGAGCAAATCTAACCGATGCTTTGGACTATTCCTGCCTTTCAACAACTACAATTTACAGTTCTCTCAAAAATATTGAGCTGGCTTATCTGAACGGTGTGGACAGAGCGGACTGGAGATGAATGAAGTGGTATGACGAGAGAGCGACAGATAGACGTGGAGACAGGCGGAGAGATTCATGATAAACTGCTTAACCCTTGTGCATTGTTCAAATTCACTACCCTTTCGTTATGTTCGGGATGAAAACATCCACTAAATTAACTGCTGTAAAAATTGATCTGATAAATATTTTTTTACCATTTTTTTTTCATAAATCTGTTAATCAACCTCAGTCCTGATCAAAACTAAAAAAAAAAATAAAAAAATCCAGGATTTTTACTCTTTAATTGCCAAGTTCATAAGTGATGTCACTGATTTTGGAAAAAAAACACACAAAATTACTTATTTTCAATATAAAAAGTGATTGTGGACTGGAATTTTTTTTACTTTTATCACAGTCTTGGGCATGTCCAAGATTAGTAAAAACATTGGCTTTGATGCATTGTTAGTTTTTGAGCAGCATCAGATTTACATTTTTTCTCCCTCATTTACTGTTCGTGGCTGTTTTTGCCCCATTGACTTCCATTATAACGACATTTTTTGATTGCAAAGCCATGACCCCATATAATCATGCATTTTTGATTGTTGGTAGTTTTCCCTGTTGGGAAGAGGTCAAATTTGTAATTTTTACAGTTGATCACCAGGTAGCACCATTAACCCTTTAGATAGGCCTGTGCAAACAAAAGCTTAGTTTCTGGCTTGTATATGGAGTATAACAGCATATTATAGTATGTGTGTGTGTGAGTGTGTGTGTGTTTGTGTGTGAGAGAGAGAGAGAGTGACCTTTGTGCACTTACCTTGATGCGTCTGAGAAAATCTAAATATGCACCTCAGCTCTCAGAACTACATGGAGTAAACAAAAACAAAGTAAGTGTATTTATGCACCTGCTGCCTTTTGATGGTGAGAAGTATAGATGGCCTATGTGTGAAATGCTTGTCTTTTCTTGATGTAAAGAGCCATGTATAAAGCCAGTTTAAAACCTTAAAATCCTTCAGTGATACACTTTTCAATTTTTTTCTGTAAACAATCTACTCTGCATTAGATTTATGAACATAATTTATTATGAACCAAAATGCAACAACAACTTCAAATAAACTGAACAATGGTGCAAGAGTTGAGGATGGATGGAGAACTAAACAATTATTCTAAGTATTTAGTGTGAGAATTGTGTGTGTGTGTGTGTGTGTGTGTGTGTGTATGTTCAGTCTTTCCAGCAGGACTTGCAGCATATCACTTGGTGCTCTTTGCAAGTGTGTCCACCACAACAGATGCAAGAGCTGAGTGTTCTTTTTTTTGTCCTCTGCACCACTTGCATGTTCCCCTTTTCACTCCTGAGCTGCTGGTGCCTGCTGGTGTCTGTGGATTTGTGTCTAGAGGGACAGCTGCAGGAGACTGAATCTCTCTCACCAGTGCAGTAATGGCACATACCTTGTGTAGAGTTTCGACACTTCCCTTGCAGCGGTTGTAATCTGTGGTTTGTGACAATACATACTGCAGCTCGCTGGAGGGGTCAGGCTGCATAATAATTTCTAAAACTTTGGTACAAGTCAAGTCCTTTCTCATGTTGCTTGCTGCTCTTCTCACCATCAAATGACCAGCAGGATGGTATGATGGTATTAAATCCACTTATCTTGTTTTTATTTAGTCTGCACTTCTCACCATCAAAAGGCAGCAGGTGCATAAATACACTTACTTTGTTTTTGTTTACTCCATGTAGTTCTGAGAGCTGAGGTGCATATTTAGATTTTCTCAGGCGATCAAGGTAAGTGCACAAAGGTCTCTCACACACTCTCTCTCTCTCTCACACACACACAAACACACTATAATATGCTGTTATACTCCATATAACTCCATATAAAAGCTAAAAACTAAGCTTTTTTTTGCACAGGCCTATCTAAAGGGTTAATTGTGCTACTTCATGATCAACAGTAAAAATGACAAGTTTTATCTCTTCCCAACAGGGAAAACCACCAACAATCAAAAATGCATGATTATATGGTGTCATGGCTTTGCAATCAAAAAATGTCGTTATAATGGGAGTCAATGGGGCAAAAACAGCCACGAACAGTAAATGAGGGAGAAAAAATGTAAATCTGATCCTGCTCAAAAACTAAAAATGCATCAAAGCCAATGTTTTTCCTAATCTTGGACATGCCCAAGACTGTGATAAAAGTAAAAAAAATTCCAGTCCACAATAGGGCTGGGCGATAAAACGATAACGATATGTATCGCGATAGACACGTGATCGATATCAATAAAAAATGTGTTCGATAAAACGTTCGATATTTTTTATTCTTCGTCGGAAGAAAACAGAGGTTGCGAAGCAAGTTTGGTTGCATTAACAAAGGCACTCGCCCTCTGGTAACCTAGCAACGTAGGGAGTGACACGCTAACAGCCAATCATGTAACAGTATCCTGTTTGGTTGCGCCATATCGTTGTCTCGTGCTGGTCTGCTGGATTCCTTTTCATAAGCAGAAAATGAGTGCCGCAGCGAGCAAGGAAATTGTAAATAAAAGAGGAAAAGTCAGCTCGCCTGTATGGCAGTTTTTGGGATATTATAAGTCTGAACGTAGTCAGATCAATGTCGTCTGCAAATTATGAAAGATCGTCGTCCCCGCCAAGACTGGTAACGTTAATACCACGAACTTGATGTACCACCTTAGCCGCGCTCACCCTTTGGAGCACAGCCGTATTCAACCAACAACATCTGTAACGTTAGCTGCAACACCACACAAGCAGCAGACCGCCATGGAGAGGTACTGCATCAGTGCCTTATGACAAAGAATCTAAACGGTACAAAGATATAACGGAGGCAGTGGCATATCATATAGCCAAAGACATGCTTCCGCTCCGCTTAGATTATTAAGTGTTCATTGTGACTTTAGACTTATGTTTATAATTTAATTATTTGAGTTTTCCATGGTTGTTGACATTTCTGTCTTAATAACTGATGGGATTATGATCGGAGGAAGGTTAAGTTTAAAATAAAAATGTTTAAATGTAATATATTTTTCTCCTGGTCCTTATTTTAAATGGGTCATAAAAAATATCAATAATTATCGATATCGACCGATATGAAACACTGATATCGTGATACAGTTTTCAGCCATATCGCCCAGCCCTAGTCCACAATCACTTTTTATATTGAAAATAAGTAATTTTGTGTGTTTTTTTTCCAAAATCAGTGACATCACTTATGAACTTGGCAATTAAAGAGTAAAAATCCTGGATTTTTTTTTTAATTTTAGTAGTTTTGAACAGTACTGAGGTTGATTAATAGATTTATGCAAAAAAAATGCAAAAAAATATTTATCCGATACATTTTTATAGAAGTCTAATTTAGTGGCTGTTTTCATCCCGAACATAACGAAAGGGTAGTGAATTTGTCCACGGTGCATCGTTGAGTTTTGAAAAAATTTCAAAGCATTTTCCTAAAATATGTGTTAAAATAAGATTTGTCACCAAAAATCATTCCATTTGCTGAAACACAAAAAAAGTTGTGGCCAAATTAACACTCAACAGCACCCCTTAGTGGACGAAAACGTCCCCAACAGCACATAAGGGTTAATTAAGCTTTCGGTTGCAAAACAGCAATTCCAACCTGAACAACTCTAACTGTGAAAGAAATTACGAAATAATTCCACAAGACGAATCACTCCAAATATGACTTCCCAGCATGCACGGCCTCTATGCATGACTAAGGGCGCTCACATGCTAGAAAAAACACTGACGGAGAGATTGACGGAAGATACGCTTTGAGAGTGTAGAATTAATCGGGTCAGCTTGACATTTTCTACATTGTTGACTCTATCCATGCAAACATGTTTGACGAGCATCAACTGTGTACCTCTGTGTCCGACATGTTCGAACGGAGCGACCGATCCAGTTCTGTCTGGATTGTTTCAAGCTCCAAAGCGTGACGGCCATCTGTGTCAGAACCCAAGCCAGTGAGACTTTGAGTTGAAAAGAACAAAGACTTTGAGATGAAGAATAAATCTTGTTTTCCGGAGCGGCTGCGAGTCAGTTTTGGTTGTTTGGGGCTCGAGGATGAGGGTGCTATTACAGCGAGGCTGTGTGCTTTCTGTCTTAGTTATTTCTATTGGCATTTTGTTTCTAATCCAGCAGGACTCGGGTTTGTTTCATGTGGATTTGGAGGTTCAGGAACCCAAGAATGGAAAAAAAATCAACAAGAGCAACACAGCAAAGAAAAGAGCAACAATGCTGTAGACTTACCGCAAACACTCAGACTGTATTTCTGCATGTATTTAATAATAGAGTAAAAAATGTATCCAATTTAGCTCCAGATCTGAACACAATAGAATCACTGTTGTGTATTTGTTCAGGAAATCTGTCTGCCCTGAGGTAACATGTACAGGTTAGAGCAGTTTAACTGGACATTAAACACAAGGTTTCTTCACAATAAAATATACACTACCGTATCCTAAGATTGAGGTCAGTGAGAAATGAATACTTCTATTTAGTAAGGATGCATTCGAAAGTGACAATAAAGACATGTATAATGTTCTTTTGAACTTTCTATTCATCAAAGAATCCTGAAAAATAAAATGTATCATGGTTTCCACAAAAATATCATCAGAAAAACTTTTGAAATAATGAATTCATATGGATCCAAAGTTATCATCGTTAACTATACAAAACCATACAAAAATTACTTGAAATAAAAAAAATATTAACTTAAGCTAATTGCCAAGACATTTCTCATTTAGTTTAACTTGAAGTAACTTTAAGTACTAAAATATATAAAAGTAAATAAAGATCAAATAAAAACTATATAAAATCTAATTAAAATATTAACAAAAACTATAAAATTATATAAATGATACTAAAATAACTGATAAGAAGTTATATATCTGTCCAATGACAAAATAAATGAAAATGTCCTTTGCACCATTTTCCCTGGTGTGTGCGTGCGTGTGTGTGTTTGTGCGTGCATGCGTGTGTGCATGTGTGTGCGTGTGTGTGTGTTCGTGTGTGTGTGCGTGCGTGTGTGTGCCTGCATGTGTGCGTGTGTGTGCGTGCGTGTGTGTGTGTGTGCGTGCATGCGTGTGTGCATGTGTGTGCGTGTGTGTGTGTTCGTGTGTGTGTGCGTGCGTGTGTGTGCCTGCATGTGTGCGTGTGTGTGCGTGCGTGTGTGCATGTGTGTGTGGGCATGTTTATGTGGTTTATGAGGACACAAATTTGTATAATGACATGGGTATGACATAGGTATTACAAGGAGAAGGTGATTTATGAGGACATTTTCAGTGTCCCCATAATTTAAAACGCTTATAAATCATACAGAGTGAGTTTTTTTGAGGGAAAATAGAAATGCACCGTCTCCTGTGAGGGCTAAGTTTAGGTGTAGGGTAGGTGTAGGGCAATAGCACATACAGCTTGTACAGTATAAAAACCATTACGCCTATGGAGAGTCCCCGTAAACCATAAAAACCAACATGTGTGTGTGTGTGTGTGTGTGTGTGTGTGTGTGTGTGTATGTGTGTGCGTGCATGTGTGTGTGTGTGTGTGTGTGTTCATGTGTGTGTGCGTGCGTGCGTGTGTGTGCCTGCATGTGTGCGTGTGCGTGTGTGTGCGTGCGTGCGTGTGAGTGCGTGCGTGCATGTGTGTGTGTGTGCGTGCGTGTGCGTGCATGCCTGTGCGTGTGTTTCGACGTGGTGTCAGCGGCTGGCAGGACTCAAAGGACTCCCACTGAGTGTGTTGTGCTTTGACTGACGAAGGAGCTGCACATCTCAGAAACATCTGCACAAATCCACCATCTCTCTGCCATAGCTAAACCTCTCAGTGCTGGAAAGCATGAAATGATGTTCACAAGCCACTTTACATTCCTCTCTTGAGATATCAGAGATAAACAACATTGAACCATCAGGACACAACTGAATATTTTTCTTTCAGAATAATGTGCACTTTATTAGGTACGCCTTGCTAGTACCGGGTCGGACCCGCTTTTGTCTTCAGAACGGTCTTAATTCTTCGTGTCATAGATTCAACGAGGTGTTAGAAACATTCCTCAGAGATTTTGGTCCATATTGTCATGATAGCGTCACACAGTTGCTGCAGATTTGTCGTCTGCACATCCATGATGAGAATCTCTCGTTCCACCACATCCCAAAGGTGCTCTATTGGATTGAGATCTGGTGACTGTGGAGGTCATTTGAGTAAAGTGAACTCATTGTCATGTTCAAGAAACCAGTCTGAGATGATTTGATCTTTGTGACGGTGCACTATCCTGCTGGAAGTACATCAGAAGATGGGACACTGTAGTCATAAAGGGATGGACATGGTCAGCAACAATACTCAGGTAGACTGTGGTGTTTAAACGATGCTCAATTGGTACTAAGAGACCCAAAGTGTGCCAAGAAAATATCCTCCACATCATTACACCACCAGCACCAGCCTGAACCGTTGAGACAAGGCCGGATGATCCATGCTTTCATGTTCTTTACACCAAATTCTGACCCTACATCTGAATGCAGCAGAAATCAAGACTCATCAGACCAGGCAACGTTTTTCATTCTTCTATTGTCCAGTTTTGGTGAGTCTGTGTGAATTGTATCCTCCGTGTGCTGTTCTTATCTGACCGGAGCGGCACCCGGTGTGGTCTTCTGCTGCTGGAGCCCATCTGCTTCAGGGTTCGATGTGTTGTGTGTTCAGAGATGTATTCTGCAGATCTTGGTTGTAACGAGTGGTTATTTGAGTTACTGTTGTCTTTCTATCATCTCTAACCAGTTCTGCCCATTCTCCTCTGACCTCTGACATCAACAAGGCATTTTCGTCCACACAACTGCCGCTCGCTGGATATTTCTCTTTTTCTGACCATTCTCTGTAAACCCTAGAGATGGTTGTGTGTGAAAATCCCAGTAGATCAGCAGTTTGTGAAATACTCAGACCAGTCCGTCTGCACCAACAACCATTCCACGTTCAGTCACTTAAATCCTCTTTCTTCCCCGTTCTGATGCTCGTTTTGAACT
>CM049818.1:2701443-2728943 GCA_027422435.1 Schizopygopsis pylzovi | reverse complement strand
TGAGTGACATTCGCATTGCATCTTTAAATGTAAATGGAGCTAGAGATCGTATAAAGCGAACAGTGATATATGAAACGATGAAACACAAACAAATTGATATCTTTCTTTTACAAGAAACGCATAGTGACGTAACCAATGCTTTCGAATGGGAAAAAGAATTTACAGGTCTCCCCTTTTTAAGTCATAAATCTTCACTTAGTGGAGGGGTTGCTATTTTATTTGCTAATAGTTTTACCCCCTGTTCCATTGAGACGGAAGAGGTTGTGAAAGGTAGACTGCTAAAGATTCGAGCTCAGGTGGAGAATCACACTTTTGTTTTTATTTGTGCATATGCCCCAACTTTACCGTCAGAAAGAATGGTGTTTTTACATGTTCTTGCTGAAACTTTAGAAAAATGTAATAGTGAAGAGTATTTATTTTTAGGTGGAGATTTTAATTGTGTGGAAAGTAACATAGACCGGAATCATGTAGAACCACACATGCCTTCTCGTAAACGACTTATTCAGATGATTGAAGCAAATGATTTATGTGATGCATGGAGGAGTTTGAATGGCAATATAAAACAGTATACATGGGTACATGCCCGTGATAATATATTGTCATTAGCAAGATTAGACAGATTTTATTGTTTTAAGCACCATCTTAATATTATTAAGAACTGCTTCATAACCCCAGTTGGGTTTTCTGATCACAGTCTAGTTATTGGTACAGTAACTTTAAACTCTGTGAAGCTAAAAAGTGCCTACTGGCATTTTAATACAAATTTATTAAGTGATGCACATTTTATAGACACGTTCAAATTTTTTTGGGAAAATTTTAGAAATGAAAAAGCAAGTTTTCAGTCTCTGCAAACATGGTGGGGGTTTGGTAAAACTCAAATCAAGCAACTATGTCAACAGTACACTCACAATGTCACAAAAGATATCATTAAATCTATTAGAGTTTTAGAAGACGAAATTCTTAAATTTCAAGAAGTGGCACAGTCAAGTGGAAATCAAACCCATATTGAAGGACTTTTTTTAAAGAAATCTGTGTTGTCTGACATGCAAAAAGTAAAAGCACAGGGGGCGCTAGTTCGATCACGGTTTAAGGATATAGACCAGATGGATATGCCGTCAAAATTCTTCTTTAGTCTGGAAAAAAAGAACGGTCAAAAACGCATTATACATTCTTTATTTTCTGAGACTGGTTCTCTGATATCAGACCCTATAGAAATTCGGAAAAGAGCAAATGTCTTTTATGAAAAGCTTTATAGTTGTGAGTACGGGGAGAATCAGGTTGTTGAGCAGTGTTTCTTCGAGGAACTGCCGAAGGTCTCTGAAGACTCTAATGCAGCACTCAAGAGGGTTATAAGCCTAGGTGAACTGCACGAAGCTCTCCAGAGTATGGAGAATGGCAAGGCTCCTGGGATAGACGGAATCCCAGTTGAGTTCTATAAAGCCTTTTGGCCTGTGATAGGGGAGGATCTGCTGGCAGTTCTCAGTGACAGTCTCGCCAGAGGACTTCTTCCACTGAGCTGTAGAAGAGCGGTCCTTACCCTTTTGCCAAAAAAAGGTGATGTGAGAGACATAAAAAACTGGCGACCTGTATCTTTGTTGTGCTGTGACTATAAGTTGCTCTCAAAAGTGTTAGCTACTAGACTAGGAAGGGTTTTGGAGGAGGTAATCCACTCTGGTCAGTCCTACTGTGTACCTGGACGGTCAATTTTTGATAACATCCATTTAATAAGAGATTTATTTGATGTTTCTAAAATTACGGGTATAGATATGGGTTTGATTTCCTTAGATCAGGAGAAAGCGTTTGATCGTGTAGAACATGAATATCTATGGAAAACTTTACATGCATTTGGTTTTAGTTCTGATTTTATTAGATATATACAAGTTTTATACAATGACATTGAGAGTGTATTGAGAGTTAACGGTGGCTTATGTGCTCCTTTTAAAGTGTGTCGCGGGGTAAGACAGGGCTGTTCTCTTTCCGGGATACTTTACACATTGGCAATTGAACCACTTTTAAATAAATTGAGAAGAGTTTTAGAAGGAATATCTCTACAAGCCGGTACAAGCACTTTATGTTTATCAGCATATGCTGATGATGTTGTCATATTAGTTAATAAGCAGAATGATGTGGACATGTTATTAAAAACACTAAGGGATTTTGAAATCATCTCTTCAGCTAGAATTAACTGGGGTAAAAGTGAAGCAGTGTTAGTAGGGAAGTGGGAAAGAGGGGTACCAACACTCCCAAATGGGTTAACTTGGAAAAAAGATGGCTTGAAATATTTAGGGGTGTTTTTAGGAGATGAAATAATTGTTCAAAAAAATTGGGAGGGAATAATTGAAAAACTGAAAGGACGCTTAATGAAATGGAAATGGATTGTAAAGAGTTTATCATATAGAGGACGTACCCTCATTATTAATAATTTGGTGGCCTCTTCTTTATGGCACCGACTGGCTTGTATTGACCCACCTGCACTTTTACTTGGGAAAATCCAATCCATTTTAGTAGATTTTTTTTGGGATAAAATGCATTGGGTACCTCATAATGTGTTGTATTTACCAAAGGAAGAAGGAGGGCAAGGACTTGTACATCTACAAAGTAGGACTGCTGCTTTTCGTTTACAGTTTATACAGAGATTCCTTACTGGCCCAGAGAACTTAACCTGGAGGTCCGTGGCCAGTATGATCCTAAAGACTGCTGAAGGACTGTGTTTGGATAAGACATTGTTCTTGTTAGATCCCAAAAAAATCAACACATCCAGGATGCCAGAGTTCTACAGGAATCTTTTTAAAGTATGGGACCTCTTTCATGTGGAAAAAACAGGTTTTACATCATCTTTATTCTGGCTGTTGAAGGAACCCCTGATCTATGGATCACGTTTGGACATCTTGGATGCATGTGGGACAATGACTGCAGCATTCATTAAATCCAAGACTATAACAATTGGATGTTTAGTCAAAGTGGCTGGGCCCAGGTTTGGAAAAGCTGAGGATGTAGCTGTTCTTTTAGGAGTGAAATCCATCCGAATTGTTACACAGGTATTACAGAAATTACAATCTGCTTTTATAGTAGAAGAATTAAAAATGCTGCAAGGTTATAGTGATGGGGAACTTATCCCTAATGAAAAGGATCAGTTTCCAAATCTGCTTCTTTCACAAAATTTAGGTGATTGTACAGGGGTTTTTTTGGAATCTGAAAAAGTGGATTTGTATGAAAGTAATGGGAAAAAATTGTATAAAGCTTGTGTAAAAGTTTTTAACAAAAAGGGTCTCCATGAAAGAACTGACACACCGTGGCGTACTGTTTTTAAATTGAGCAGTACTACTAGACCAGAGTGGAGAGCACTGTACAAGCCACCGTTAACTAAACGAGCTGGAGATCTACAATGGAGAATCCTGCACGGCATTATTGCTGTTAATGCTTTTATTTCTGTTTTGAATCCAGATGTTAGTAATGAATGTCCTTTTTGTTTTCAGAGAGAGACCGTTTTTCATACATTTGTGTATTGTTCAAGACTTCAACTTTTATTTGATGGTTTGCAAAATCTTTTTAATTGTTTTAATGAGAATTTTTCTGTGCAGACTTTTATTTTGGGTTTTAAATATGTTCAAAAAAGAAAAAATGAGTGTCAATTGCTTAATTTTATTTTGGGTAAAGCCAAAATGGCCATTTATATTAGCAGAAGAGATCAGATTGAGCAAAGAGTTGATCATAATGTTGAAAGGGTGTTTGCAGCTATGATCAAATCAAGACTTTTAATTGATTTTAATTTTTACAAAGCTATGGACTCCTTAAATATGTTTGAAAGAATATGGTGTCTTAGAGGAGCTTTGTGTTCTGTCATAGAAAATGAACTTATTTTTGCACACATTTTATAAAATGGTTTAAAATTGTGAACATGTTGAATGTTATGTGACTTGATGTGATTAATCTTTTTGTAAATAAAGATGCTTGAAAATTCAAAAAATTCTCTCTGTCTCTCTCTCTCTCTCTCTCTCTCTCTCATGTAAGACCTTCAGGAAGTAACACATAAAGAAGGTGCATTGTGCTACTAAAGTCAAAGATACTTTATGTTTTGCACAGGGCTATTATAGTTAACTATAGCTAAAAAAATCCAGTCACTTGAAATTAAAAATAAATGTTGACTGAAATTACATTATACATATTTAACTATATATATATATACACATGAAACTTATTTTATTTCTGCTAGGTATGAAGGCAACATTTCTCATTTAGTCTTCTCAACTTAGAAGTTCTCAACATTTAGTCTAGCTTGATGAACTAAGATAACTAAAACTTAAATAAAATTAAGACACACACACACACACACACATATATATATATATATATATATATATATATATATATATATATATTACAAGAACACAACAAATCTACTCACATTTAAGTCTTAAAACTTGCATTTTTGAACTTCCAGTTCAGAAGTCAATGGTCTTAAATGCCTGAAATATAGTCTGAGGTGAACAGAAGCTCAAGATATTTTGACCATTTATTCTATGCTATACTATAACTTGTGTTGGTCACAGAGCTTATTCTCTGCAATAATGCAAAAGCCAATGGAATGCATTTCTTTGCGTTTTTCCCCCCCGAAGGAACCAGGATGATGGAAACTTACATGTTGGTCTACAAAAATACATATTTACTCCAGTGCTTTATAGTATAAGCTGGGTTTCATGCATTTAAGATCAGTCTTAAGTGCTGGTTTTACCAGTATGATATCTTAGACTGGTGTAAGTTGAGTTTTTTTCCTTTTATCCATGCTTCTCAATTGCAATAGGACTTTGTTAGTATAGCATAGGGTTTGTTTTCCATTAATCAAACACGGCAGTGAGGTTTGGGTTTGGGCAGTGTTGGTTTCTTTGAGCAGTAATCTCTGTATTTCACAGTCTTCTGCTCTTTGAATTCAAAAGGAAAGCATGCTAAGGTTTAGCTTCATCGCGTGTGTAGCGCGAGCTGTCATGGCATGAGACGTTATCGCTCGCGTCGTGTTTATCTTAGCAGTTTCCTCTTTGCTGCCTGAACTGGGAGCCAATTAAACACGGCGGTTGTGTTTGATTGTGTCACGATTCATTAGGCAGAATTAGCGTCTGTGGAGGTTAGCGAGCCGACTCGTTTGTCATTGTTTATTTTGTTCTGTCTCCTTCACTGGTTCGTTCATTACACGTCATTCAGCTGAATCACTGCAATGGAAAGATATTTGGCAAGGGTACGTATAAATTTAGCTAAGCAAACAGCAACAAGGGGTGGTATGCATTGATCAAATGAGTAAAGATATGATATATAGATATAGATATGATGCAACTCCTTGTCCAAGCTCGTGTTTTCTCCAGACTGGACTGTTGTAATGCTCTCTTGGCATTTGTTTGACTGTTAAAAGATGTCAAGTTGTCAGAAAATAATCAATAAGTTTGAAAAAGTTTGTTTTTCTGATTAAATGTATTTTTTAACACCTTGATTACCTCATTTTTGTTGTGTGCATCCTAATAGAGGCAATGTTATCATTGCATTGTCATCTCATTACAACTGATTTTATTGTAAAAATAATTCAACTCAACGCTTTTTAAACAATTTTAATTTAATACTTAATTCAAAAGTATTTTTAAATGAGCTTCACTGTTTATTACATATTTAGCATATTTAAAATAGATTTATATTTTGCTGTATAGATTGCTTCAACAAGCTGTAAATATAACAATATTATGCTGTAAAATTACATTAAATGTCACATTAGATTTATTACAGTTTTTCCACCATATTGAGTGAGAAATATGATATTAATAGTGGCATTTTACTGTTAAAAGTATGTTTATTTTAAGTGGCGACCAGTTTTGCATGGGCAAGACTTAATATTTTATAATTAAACGTGGTATTTTGAGGGTTTTTGGAGCTAAACAGATGTTTAACAACATTTTGAGCAGCAAATCATGGTCGTATTTGTCTTCAAATGAAGTTTATTGTGTTAGTCCAGCCTTGAATGATCAACACCTTCACTGAAGAACATCTCTGAGAGAGAAAAACATTATTTCATCCTATTTCAATATGACAAATATTCTAACATGGCACTTTTGAGCTGTGCTGAGGTTCAGAGCAGTGGAGCATGTCTGCTTTTTCTCTTTCTCTGCAGGTATGTACTCATGCGGTGTGTGTGTGTGTGTGTGTGTGTGTGTGTGTGTGTGTGTGTGTGTGTGTGTGTGTGTGTGTGTGTGTGTGTGTGTGTGTGTGTGTGTGTGTGTGTGTGTGTGAACATGTTTGGCGTGTATAGTTACATGTGCGTGTGTGTGTATTAGTGTGTGTGTCGGTGTGTGTGTGTGTGTGTGTGTGTGTGTGTGAATATCTTTGGCGTGTATAGTTACATGTGTGTGTGTGTGTGTGTGTGTGTGTATTAGTGTGTGTCCGGAGCAGCGCGCCCGCGGGTCACTCCAGAGATGAAACAGATAAGGTAATTGGCTCTAATGAAATCCAGACCTAGTCCAAACCTGTTCGGTTTCTCTCTCTCTCCTTAACTCTGTTTTCATTCAAATCCATTTATTCATTCCTTCTTTTTCTCCCTTTCAGTCTCTTTCTCTGTCTTCCTCGCTCTCACGTTCATGTTCGTCTGTTTGAAGTTTGTTCGACTTCAGCCCTAAACGAGTTTTCAAGCTAAACTTCAGCCTGCTGCTGGGCCGTTGCCATGGAGACTCTAATTATCGCCCGTTAGCTGTCGTGGAGTTTACGGCACAGGAAAACAGTCATTATGCATTCGATCCATATTCTTTTTTTAATGTGGAGGGAAGGTTGAAAGGTCGCCAAAAGGAGGTGCAGAAAAATGTCTGAAACTCCCAAACGGGATATAATGATTAATGATTAGTGATGTGTGTCTTGTTTTTCTAAGTTCAAATACCTCCCTTTCTCAGCTTAATATGCAGAGATAAAAGTTAGACATTCATAGATTGAAAACCTGTGTTTTTTTTAATTACTCAGTTTGTTTGAGCCCAACATAGCAACAGTGGCTCAACCAATGGTTTTAGTTTAGAGGCGGGACTATTTTTATTTCGAAAAAGGCATATTTGACTTTTTCTGTGGTATTAAACTTCTCCAATGTTATTAGTAGGGGTGGGAATGTTTAGTCACCTCACGGTCCGATCCGATTCCGATTCTGGGAGTCACGATCCGATTCAGAACGATTCTTGATTTACTCTACTTATAGATTCTATACATATTATAAATATCATTATTATTGTTATTTATTCTCATTAAAGTTACAGAAGTGATTTAGTCAAGAGCAGTGAGAGATGTTCTAGCAGTGTGCTGTGATTAACATGAACAAATATTGGAACGCTTCCCCTTTAAGACCGAAGTCTGGATCCAATATAGCTCAGTTACTGTTAAACATGCGTTTTCTCTTTCTGCCGTTTACTCTCTCTTAAGACCTAAATCACTGTGTTTATGAGGATACTTGCAAAGACGGGGATTCTGACGCATATAAGTGTGTTTATGTAATTGTTCAAAGTCAGCAAAAAAGAAAAAGCGCACTCCTCTCACACAGAAAGAGACGGTGCACGCATATAGGTCTGTTGTTTGAGTTTCAACGACTTAAAATAGGTTGTTTTAAAGCTGCAGTGCGTAAAAACGCGTGACCATGCTACAGATGTAGTCCTTGTTTAGGAACGAGCTCCTTGTTGTGTCCTGGCTGCTCGTTCTCATCTCCACCTGGTTCTGTCTCTCCGTCACGTCCCGTGGTGGACGGCGTATAAAGATCGCAGTCACTCAAATTATGAAAAGGTATTACCGGAAACAATGTATTTTGCAACACCACGAAATAAACGATAGAACATAATATGAAACGATATACTTTTTATTTCGTCCATCCGATATATATCATCATATCGCACTGCCCTAATATCAATTATTTATAGGCCACACATTAGGCACTTTTTGGGGGCTTTTTAAAGTTTATTTTTTTATGTTAATGAGAGTTAAAAAAAAAATGAAAAATGGGGGGGGGGGGGGGGGGGGGGGGGGGGGGGCTAAGCACGTTTCTGATGGGGCTATAGCTCCGCCCCCGCCCTAGCGCCGCCACTGAAGAGCAGCACAAATTACCGCCTGCTTAAAGACATGCTTTTTGGGGGGCGTTAAATAATGGCACAAAAAAACAGTAATTTGACAAGCAAAAATCTTTGTAAATTGCGTAGTGAATCATTTTAATACTCTCCTACCATTTAAATGTTGTATCTGAAAGGGAAACTCCTACAAATGCATATTCAATAATGCCAGGCACTAAAATAACTGTGTCCATGCCTTTTCAGCGCTAATTCTTCACTGCGTGTCTTTAGTAAATCCTGACAGTACTAGTTTAACACAAAAAGACAGTTTGCGCCGGCACAAGCTTTTAGTAAATCAGGCCCTTTGTCTTTTTTGAATGATTAACTAAAATAACAACAACAGCATATATTTCTTTAACTGCTACAATAGTAAAATACCAACCTACAGAAGTTATTTATTTATTTTTTGCTTTTATAACACACTGACAACTAGCAAAAAACACAGGTGATCATGAGAAAATCACATGAATCAAAATACATCCCAAGTCAAAATCATGGTCACACAAAACACTAAAATAATGTTCATTTTCCAACATCTTATTTTCTGTTCAACAGAAGAAAGAAACTTATACATGTTTGGATTTTTTTTTTTTTCATTTTTGATAATCATTATTAAATAGTCATTTTTGGGTGAACTATCCCTTTAAAGCAACTGAAAGCTTGGGTTTGCCTTCATCTGCATTTTAACATCACAAAGGAATTCATAAGGCAGCGTTGGCAGGACAGTAGAGAAAAGAAGGCGGGAAAGGGATAGTTTTATTATTTTTTCATTAATTACAGTTTGGACTTTCAGTTAAATATGTCAAAACAGGACATAATTACGGGTTTTAATGAAGACAAGGTCATGATGCCAAGAGGTTGCCATAGTGTTGTTTGCACACTATGTTGTTTCTAGGTGGTTATTTAATCACTGCAGTGCAAATAGCATTGGATGAGCTTACACAAACATAGTTTAATTCTCTGGATTAAAGCTTGAAATCTTAACCCTAAGTGCAATAGCAAGAGTGATGCTTGACTGAGCAAACACCACTAAAAACTAATTTAACACGCAAACAGATCCCTGGGAAGCGGGAGGAACGGAGACCTAATGAGGAAGGATTTACAACGCCCCGCTGAGACATTAAAACCCAGTTTGGGCTTTTAAAACCTCTGATCTGTCCACAACTTTTAACTTGAGCTTCACACTTCCGTGTAGTGCCCCGCGGAGGGGCCGAGGGTGCGAGAGGCTCTTTTACCCCTGCAGGGGTGATGAAGTGCTTGTTGGTGAAGACTGCATGGGGCGATGGACCATCTGTTTCAGGTTTTCTGTCTTGACTTTTCTCGTTCTCTCTGGAGTAAATAGTGCATGCAGAGCAGCAGGAGATGCCTGCTCCTGACCTCCACAAACCAGCGCCTAGGGTTGGGAATCGAAAATCGATTCCGATTCCAGAATCGGATACTTAAGGTCAGGAATCGGATACTTGTTGTCAAATTAAAATTTCGATTCCGTCTATCGATTCCTATGCACTTTTTTCTCTCTTCATCTGTGAGGACCGGTGTGATCTAGTGATCTGCCAGGACCTTGCTCGCTAATCTAAGCCTCCAAAGTTTGCCTGCATTTGCGATCAGAAGCCTAATATCTGTGATATCTGTGAAGAAGTATAATATCTGTGATATCTGTGAAGAAGTATAATATCTGTGATATCTGTGAAGAAGTATAATATCTGTGATATCTGTGAAGAAGTATAATATCTGTGATATCTGTGAAGAAGTATAATATCTGTGATATCTGTGAAGAAGTATAATATCTGTAATATCTGTGAAGAAGTATAATATCTGTGATATCTGTGAAGAAGTATAATATCTGTGATATCTGTGAAGAAGTATAATATCTGTAATATCTGTGAAGAAGTATAATATCTGTGATATCTGTGATGAAGTATAATATCTGTGATATCTGTGATGAAGTATAATATCTGTAATATCTGTGAAGAAGTATAATATCTGTGATATCTGTGAAGAAGTATAATATCTGTAATATCTGTGAAGAAGTATAATATCTGTGATATCTGTGAAGAAGTATAATATCTGTAATATCTGTGAAGAAGTATAATATCTGTGATATCTGTGAAGAAGTATAATATCTGTGATATCTGTGAAGAAGTATAATATCTGTGATATCTGTGAAGAAGTATAATATCTGTAATATCTGTGAAGAAGTATAATATCTGTGATATCTGTGAAGAAGTATAATATCAGTGATATCTGTGAAGAAGTATAATATCTGTAATATCTGTGAAGAAGTATAATATCTGTGATATCTGTGAAGAAGTATAATATCTGTGATCGCTAAACATGTTGCTAGAGAGGTGTCACCACCAACATGACATTAATTTAATAGATCGTTAAAGATCGCGAACATGACTCAAACACTAACGTGATTCTGTTCCTAAATTAAATGATTTGTCTGTTTCGTTCCTCAACCTTTGAGGTGTGCGATCACAATGTTGTGATGTTCATCCGTGCAGCAGTGCCACCGCTGATCTAAGCTTGGCCACCCGTCTCAAAACTGCAGTTTTTCTTGACAAGAAATGCCTTTATTAAGACGCGGAACCGGTGTTTTTTTTGCATCCACATCCAACGAGACTTTTCAGACGCGCACTGCAGCTTTGCCTCAGCGACAGGCGCGAGTCAAACGAGCGCGGAAAAGGTACATCAGCCAAATGAGCTTCAGTAGAACAATGAGATGCTGTCAGGCTATATGTCAATAAAACAATCTTTCCTGTCCTGTCAGCTGTCACTGTGCTCACGGCGCATGCTCTGATCGCGTCATCATAAATAAGTGCACAAGAAACAGTATAAGAGTCTGTCGTCAGTTAAATCATGAAATTACCATAAAAGGCGATTAAATCTGCAAACTGTGTATGCATGAATGAATACATTACATTTCAGAACGTCTCTCGAATGCATACTAAAATATAGGCTATCGTGCAATGGTTTGCTAAAAAGAGACACGGGATAAATGTTTGATATCATTATCTAATCACAGTGGAATCGAAAAGAATCGGAATCGAAATCGATATAACTCAAATGATACCCAGCCCTAGCCCAGCTCTCAACTTGGAGTTTTGGTTTTAGATCACAGAATGAATCAAATCAGAAATGCATTCATGTCATGTAATTGAAAATGTGAATGGCTTTGCAAAGTTTGCGTTCATGAATAGAATTTTCAGAATCTGAAATCGAGTTGGATTCATTCAGATTGATGAAAATGAGTGCATGTAAACATACCCAATGAACACTATTCTGAAATATGAATGCATAAATTAGGCTCATTATACAAAAGAACATTGTTTCTGGACATTTAACCAACTTTTAAATGCATTGTTCATCCAAAAATGAAATTATTTTATTTTTAATTCTCCCTTATGTCATTCAAACCAGACTTACTTTCTTCTACTAAACACGAAATATCATAATTTTTAAAAGATGTCTGTGTTTTTTTGTTCCATACAAAGAAGATATTCTTCAAAATATATTTTTTTATGTTTTGAAAAAGAACGAAAGATCGGATTCAATCTAATTAGTGAAGAAACTGGTCAGGGTTGCATTTCCTGAAAGCTTAGCCCTAAGTAGAGTGAAGAGAGCAATGGTTTCTATTCTGTAAATTATCATAATTTGAATGGTTAAAGATGGTCAAAATGATAAAACATATTACCTGGTTAACTTTCACCAATATGGTGAAAAACTATTTCATGAACATTTCATGTAAATTTACAATAAACACAATTAAGATTACGGTTTTTGGAAGTGTGCAACTGTGTGGAAGTGTTCCTGTGTGGCTCAGTGGTTAGAGCATTGCGTTAGCAGCGCAAAAGGTTGTGGGTTCAATTCCCAGAGAACACATACTGATGAAAACATGTATAGCCTGAATGTAAGTCGCTTTGGATAAAAGTGTCTGCTAAATGCGTAAATGTAAAAAACAAGTCATCTTATAATTTACAGTAAAAAACAACAAAAAAGATAAATTGACGTTCCTAGTGCAACAGCTCAGGTTTGATACTTAATCACTGAAATATTGTTTCTTATCTGCTCTGTACATTAGGGCTTTATGACACATTTTTAATTGTTACATTGAAAATTTATGTTCAATCTGTACAAATTCAAATTTTTCTCATGATCATGATGATTTTGATTCCGTTCTGTGAACTGAATTAATGAATCAAAACAATGAATTGTTCACGAATTAGACACCGTCACATAGCAAGATGTTCCTCTAGTGAAACTCAACTCTCATTTGAGAAGAACAAACAGACACGGATACAAACCGAAGCAGACCAGAGTTTGCAAATGAAGCTTCATGAATCTGGATCGGAGCGATCGGGTTTTAATTGATCCATAAATGAGGGTTAATAAAAGTTGAACACTCACTTCTCAGGAATGTTTTTGAAACCGACCTTGGGATCAAGCACCAGCGAGAGAACCTGCATTAAAACTAAAACGAACATCTAATAACTCCTCTTTCTTCCCTTTTGAATGCAGCATGTGGCGTTTAACTGTTTCTGGAGGGCGGACTGCATGCAAGCGTTCACATCTCAGAGCTTCATTGATGGTTTTGACATTTCGCGAATCACGTTGCCATACTTTAGCGATGACATGCATGTGTACACAACATTTTCCCATAAAGGATAAAAAAACAAGCTCACTCATTCGGAAATACTTTTCTTTAGGATTTTTCAAACACAGAGCAATTTTCTTGTTTCCTCTAAAGTGCTCCGAGTAACAGACAGGATGTGAAACTGTTTGAATCACTCTTCAGTGAGTCGAGAAGTAACGCAATACACACTTAAATGCCATAGCAGTGACTCGGCATGAGCTGCCTTACTGCCAAGTGTCTACATTACATTTACATTTATGCATTTAGCAGACGCTTTTATCCAAAGCGACTTACAGTGCATTCAGGTTATACATTTTCATTAGTATGCGTGTTCCCTGGGAATCGAACCCACAACCTTTTGCGCTGCTGACGCAATGCTCTACCACTGAGCCACACAGGAACACTACATAGGCAGCTCCCTACTAAGTCAGCATCACGACTGACGTGGAACCTCATAAGTGAGCATCAAACAGCTTTAAAAACATCACATTATAAAAAAACGTATTACTGAAAATAGCGCCACTTGGCAACATATGCCTGCGTTATGAATTGTAATGTATTGCAATGTGAGGCATTTCTGAATGCATTATGTGTCATTGGGAAATTTGTAGATCATACACTGTAAAAGATGATATTCTATTTATTTATTTGTTAATAAAACTAAGATTACTTGAGTACTTTTTACAAGAAAATACTATTTCAGATTTTCTACTTCAAAGTCTTATGTTTAATCTTGTGTATAACTTGCTGTTTTTTGTGAAATTTACAAGCAATTCCTAAGAGAAAATTGTTTCTTTACCAAATGTATTCAGTGCACTGTAAAAAAATCTTCTGAAGTTTAATGGAGAACATTTCCATAATTATTAGCAGATTTTACTGGCAATTTCTGAGATAAATTTGCTACTACACCAAATTCTTTCCATGTACGTTGTAAATATTATTTTTTATAAACTATATATTTTTTGGGAGAACATTTTACAAGAAAATGCACTTTAATTCAAGTGTCATTTTTTATTCAATTTTAGATGCATGTATGCACACACACCTAGGCAGTGACTTTTTATAGATACATATTTCAAGAGTCGTAGTGTGTATGCGTGCATGTATGAATTTTTTCGTAGCCTTGACACAAGGCATGTATCAAACCGGCTGACACATTGAAAAGAAGCACGAATCATGCGCTCATGATGAACTTTCTACACGTGTGTATCTGTTTAGCATTCAGGGTGACACCAGTCAACGAGGCTTAATGAAGCCTTGAAGCTCTGCCCTGGAGGGGGGCAGCACAATGTTTGGAGGTGTCACTGAAGGCTAATTACCCCCCAGGGGGATGCTGGTCTGCATTTACCCCCCACAGATCCCCTCCAGGAGAGCCAGACAAAGATGCATTAAGCAGATCTTTTAAAAAAAGCCTCTCTGAAACGTTAACCTCCCCTGACGCCATGCAGCGCAGGACTCGCTGCTTTAGTTTGTCAGAATGAGGCACACGAGTGAAGTACATCTCATGCAGCATTTACAGCAAAGAGAGCAGATTAAGACGAAATGCACTTCACATCTCAATGCACATCACATGACCAGCATCTATAGCTGAGTGTGACAACCAGTACATCTTCTGACTGAAGTTTTCATCAATGAAGAAAGTACCACAGACGCTGTGAAGGACAAAGAATAATATTGTGATGTGATAATACACACTTTGAAATCCAGGTTTTGGTGATTTACTGCTCATAGCTGGTTACCTGGCTGCTTTCCATTGGTCAGACTTGTATAGGTTTCTATATATATATATATATTATTATAATTAGTTTAATGTTAAATTAGTGCTTAGAAAATTGTCAAGATTTGTATTGAGTAATTTGTAAAGTGGAAGTGTACTTTATGCATTGGGACAACAATAATTATTTTTAATGACTAGCAGGACATATGGAAATTCAGATCTAGGCCATTCATTAATTTACCTACCACTTGGATAGTTAGATTTTTTTCTTTTTAATTTTAATTATTTTAATGTATTGCGCCTACTAAATTAAAGGGGTCATGGTATGAATATTATTTTAATATGTTAACTGAGGGTAATTTGCAATATTGGAAATATAAATTCACACACAAAAAAATAACAATTATTTTCAACCTTAATTCTGCCCCTCTATCTGAAATATTCTTGTAAGTGGGCGGGTCATCTGAGGCTGGTCAGTCAACATCCACTGTTATGATTGGCTAATGTCATTGCATAGAAAAATAATCAACGGTGCCTCATAGCAAGTGTTTTGTTATCATTATCCATCCAAAACCATACATTTACAGAAAAACAATTATGAAATGGTTTACTTACGGTTTGTGATGAAGCTGCTTGTCAGATCCTGATCTTCTAACAAACGTTTCTTTGCGAACTCTCCATAAGTGTGCCTTGTTGACAAAATAATTTGCGTTCAAATGTCCTAACAAACATATAATCCTACGACGCGATCCGGACGGCGTTAATAAACCATCCACTTGTTCATGTCGCTAAATCCTGCTGAAGCCTGTCCAGAGAGTACTATTATACTCTTCCACTTGTCCTCGTCGTGTCAGAAATTGAATGTGCATCTGCTGCATACTGTAGACTTTACCGCTATACCACA
Source organism: Schizopygopsis pylzovi (assembly GCA_027422435.1). Taxonomy (NCBI): domain Eukaryota; kingdom Metazoa; phylum Chordata; class Actinopteri; order Cypriniformes; family Cyprinidae; genus Schizopygopsis; species Schizopygopsis pylzovi. The sequence goes on along the minus strand of CM049818.1, from coordinate 2,713,581 downwards.
CTCAATTATTATAATCGATCATATTTGCTTTTGACGCGACGGGTGGTGTTCAGCCGTTAAGCTTTGAATGCCAGTGGGCGGGGCTTATGACGCGATGACGTAAACGTTTTCGATTTTTAATCAGTACGCCTACATTAAAACCTACATTAAAAAACAATATAATAATAAATAAGTGTTTGCAATATCAAGCAGCATAAATATATTTTTTGTATCTAGTTAAAAATAACTGGAAGCATATGAGACCGGAAGTCTCGCACATTCAAATTAGAAATGGCGCGCCCGCAATTTACGTTAAAAATGGCGGATTATGAGGATTTCGTTTTAAACTATGAAACTTGCAGGATGTTTTAATGGCACAAAGCCCTCTTAGCCTATATGTCAAAACATCAAGGATAATTTGATTTCTCATGCCATGATCCCTCTTTCTTGTTGTATGCTGGAATTAAAGACTTAATTATTAAGTATTGCATTTTTGTTTTTGTTTTTTTGCATGAACTAAATTGCATTTTAATCTCACTTAAACCAGTAAACCATCTTTGGCAGGTTTAAACTTGTGTTTTCCTCAAGGAAGTTTTATTTGTGCAACTTTTTATTTATAAGATAGAAGAAAAAGATGGTAAATTGTGACTGAGAACTTGACTGATGTGCAGAAACATGCACAATACTTTAACCGCTAGGCCACCACTCCAATAATCTCTCACTTTTCTCAGTTTTGGATCAATCGCTAGCTTGTCCAACGCCACAAATCATATTTAACCCTGGCTTAAAGTGTTAAACATCCAGATCATACCACAATTATGCTAATTCTTGCTGAATCTGTGAACACAAAACCAAACCGTGGACCTCAAGAACAATGCGCTGTGTTTGTCCACCAAGAACAAAAAGCTCAGTGCTATGTGTCTGATCCAATCCATCAGATTTTCCTGGCGAGTGGCGTGAAAACGCTTAAACGGACATGCCGAGAGCTAGTTTCAGGGTCCAGTCTAATTAAAATATTTCACTTTTAAAAGTTTCCAGTGCATAGATTTGACCTGGTGTGTATTCCAGCTATTCGGGGGAATAAAACAGCGCAGATGCATGCTCATAACTTTCTGTTCCAAGCAGGGATCTGATCCAGAAGAGAAACAGAGGAAGTCAGAGGGGAGTTGGCGTCATACATCTTACTGAAACAGGTCAGTAAGTGACTCAGTCCTTTATATTCTCTTGTTCCTAGAACATGCTTCATTTCAGTCATGATAGAGGGGTGTTACTTCAACTTTGGCCACTTTTATCCCAGTGGTTGACTTTTATTAAATCTAGTATGTAGGTCACGTTAAACATTTATATTTATGCATTTAGAAAATGCTTTTATCCAAAGCAACCAACATAGCATTAATGCAGTCAAAGCAGAGTGTACTTTTTTCATCAGTATAAGCATTCCCTGAATTGAACCCATCTTCATCATTTATTTCTTCTACATTTCAAAAGTCTTTAAGATAAGATACTTACTTAGTAGTTTTACCTAGATTTGTGTAGTTGAAAATCCATAATTTGATGTATAGGCCTACTGTATATATATATGAAATATGAGACGTGATGTGTGAGGAAAACTCTTCTAATCAGAATGTTTAGTGTGCATTATTTCCATATTCTCAAGCTGTTATTTAGCCAAATAATGCACTATTTTTAATTAATAATCTCTATTTAAGGTACATACAAATCTAATGAACCTTAAAAGGAAAATGGAGCCAAACCTTTTATTCCAAAAATCATTTCCACAACAGAATACTTATCAAATATGGTTGGAAATGAAAAATGTTAATGATATTTCAGGGAGAAAATGACAGAATGTATCTGTGATGCTTGTATATTCACTGCCGGATTTTCTTAGTAGACAAATATAACGAACTTGAGCATCTTGAATGTGTTTCAAAGGAGTTTAATTCCCAAAACGCCCTAGTTGAAGAAACCATCACTAAAATCAGTTTGACAGCAACAACAGCATGATTTAAATCAGAGTTTTCTCTCTACTTTTCATTGTGTTTACCCTCTTCAGGCCGGATGAAACTTATTTCAGGGGCAACCAGCAAACACAAATAAATATCAGACAACAGCTCTGTTATCTGCATGAAAGCGTGTGATGTCTGTGTACTCTGAACTGCGTTCTGATTGTCTGTTTATTTTCACAGAAACCACGCGCCGGCTGGTGGGCACGTGGCGCAGATGGCATTACAGCTGCCTGGGTGGTACACATACACAATAACCTCACTATTATAGCACCAGAAACACATCCAGAGGACCAGGACAAACCGGTTGTGGCGAGGCAGACACTCACGATCTGGAATTGGCGTAATGCACTTTTATGTGGGGCTTTATAAGAAAGATTCATTTTACATCATGTTATTCTTTATTTACAGACACACACAAAGTCATTTACACCAAAGTTTTTTTTTTACTACTGGTACTACATTTGGGGTTTGGACCTAACCTTTTGGGTTACTAACCAAAATGCTTATTTTTTAACTTGCAACATAAAGGTTCAATTGCAGCTTCTTCTGTCCAAGAACTGCCACTAGTTGACTGCCATGTAAAGTTCGTTTTGTTTTTATGTGCCATTTAGGGGCAGTTTTATACCACAAGCATTGGATAAACTGAATTAAATATACCAACCCACAAAACAACATGCTGCCAACATTTGCTCAAGTTATGAACATATCTTGCATTGCTATTATTGTGTGGGATGAATTTGAACACTAATAAAACGTAATTTTTATGCATTTTTAAGTTTTCTCCAAAGGGATACTTATTTCGTTAGACTTTATAATAGAGAGTCTTGATTCTTTATTTACAGACATGCAAAGTGATTTAAACTATTTTCTTTACTACAAGCACAATCACTCCTTTTGGGGTTTGAACCTACAACCTTTTGGGTTACTAACCAAAATCCATATTTATTTTTTAACTTGCAACATAAAGATGGGTTCAGTTTGCAGCTTATTCTGGCCATGAACAGCCACTATGTTGACCGTTGTGTAAAGAAACCAAACAGTTTCGTTGTGTTTTTACGTGTTGTTTAGGGACGGGTTTATCTGAAATATAATACACCACAATAAATTGTGAATCAAATATGCCTGCCACAAAATAGCATGCGGCCAACGCTTTCATATTGCTCAAGTTCTGAAAATGTCTTGCATTCCTGTTATTGTGTGGGACGACTTTTAACACCAATAAAATGTCTTGGTTGGGCATGTTTGTGCATTTTTAAGATTTCAACACTGGGTTTCTTATTTGGGAGGTGTGTTTGCATCAAAACAATCGATGGTGAAAGAGAATAAAAATGTCTCTGAAACGTGGTAATGTTCATGTTTTGCATCCTACTAAAAACTAAGCCACATTTTAATTGTATAACTGTGCAGAATATCAGACAGTGCTTTTATTAATCCAAAGCATGCAAAGAAAACTGTATAATATATATGCTGCAGACTGCGATATTACATGAGTGAGATAATATGCCATTCCAAGCACTATCTGATATTGCTGTGGCTGAATGAGCTGCAGTTCTCCGTCTGCATTGAATATGAAGCAAATGTATTGTGTTAAAGAAACAGGCACACTAGATCTGGCTGCTCATTATCATTTAAATATGATCAGAATCTCCTCTGTATATAGGATCGGAGCTGAATCCATGTGTTTCTGCTTACAGCGCAGAACCCAGTAAATCAGAGATGAAAAGGCCTTCGCTCAAATCAAATCTTATATTATATAGTCTTCCAGGACGGACACACTTTGTTGAGCTGAGCGGTTCGAGGCATCATTGTGTGCTAGACGTTTCCATTCAGCCAAAAAGACACAACATTACAGCAGCATGTCGTGAACAATCTCAGCTCAACAATCGTGTTACCCAACAGTCCAAGAATCCACAACTACAGCTGACCTTTGACCTCACCGCACCACCAAAGAGTCTTCAGAAATCAATAGTGTGTTTGAACCCTCTTATTCTGCTGAGTTTGACCCCAGAAACATACAATATGATTATGCTAAAATTGTGTTTATAAGATTAGGAAAACTATAGCATAACAAACGAATACGTTAATGCATTAAAAGAGTATCAATGTCTGTGATGGCTTCAATCTTAAAAATAGACATTTTAATTTTACTTCACCATGAACTCAAACGTTTTACTCGTTCCTACAAAAACACCTGCTTTTTGCATCCAATTTTCTCAATTAGTGTGCATTACAAAAGCTATCTTAGCATGCAGATATCCAGATTTTTAAGATTAATTCCATTAAAATATGAAATGTAAAAATTGACCTTGGTTTTAATTTAATATATTTATTAGAAATTACACCGGTTAAAGTGAAGTTAACTTTAACATCAAAGCATGACAAAATGAACAGAAAATTATGCGTTTTTACTGTTTTCTTCTGACTTGTTGACATGCATAATTTCAGTGCATAATTTTGTTTAATATGCATTTAATTTTTTTTATATAAAATATTACTGTTTAATTCAGTCAAGCCATGTTTTTATAAAGTACATTTAAAAATAGAATTTGACCAGTGCAAATGATTTTATATATATATATTTTTTTTTGTACACATTATTCGCATTTTATAGGTTTCTAACTCATGCTGGTGCATTAATGTCTTTAAAGGCCTTTAGATTTGCAATCGTGATGTATTACTGACCCAGGCCAGATCAGGAATCTCATGCAGTCGCGAGAGCTTCTTACACGAGCGTTAATCTTTCCCGCCCTGCAGGTCAGAAGTGATGCTTCACATCGACATTCGTCAAAGCGTGTAACTGCTTTCAGACGATCGTGCAGAAGGCCTACATAAACTACAGTCAGAATGCATGCTGGATTTAGAGGTGAAGGTATTTTCATTTGTTTCTGAGCATGAATAAAAAAAACAGGAACATTGTATTCGAAATTATAATTCATTCTTTCTTTATTTGAGTGAAAAGCACTAGATTAACACGTGCTAAAACCCAGAATCATGTTCAGCCCGACAACTTGAGACACAAATCTAGTCCAGATGCAAATGATGCAGTTTTAGAGAAATAATTACCAGAACTATTTCCTCAATGCACGGTGAAATCCCTGCAATACTCCAGCAGAAGTCCCGAGTCCTGGGCTTTTCCTCGTCCTTTCAAAACACACACAACCCTGTTCATCATCCCATCATTATCCCATCGAGTCGAACTGCTTCGAAGAAACTCGGAGGATGTTTGTGTCCGCCTGCGTGCAGTGAAGGCGGGTCTGTGCAGCTCAACATCTGTTCTTCACGTGACGTTCAGAAAATATGAACCACATCTGGTAGAACAAGTTTGATTCAGGTGCCGATGAAACCGATGCTTGAAGACTTCTTCAAATTCTATTCTGCTCAAAAGAGTCGCAGGTTTCTGTCGGCTGTGTGAGATGATCGCGCTGGGTTTTAGAGTATTACGATGAGATCAAAACCTCCCGTTCCTTCATCTTTTTCTGTAATCATGTCCTCCTTTAAATGCATTTTAATTTAGCCTATATTTGATAGATTCAGTCTTGGTTGTAAAGTGTTGTTTTGACCCGCTGCACCTTCCCGTGACCTCCCTGACTCCTCAATGGTACAGACATCTGTGAATCCCATACATGCATGTGTGGAGCCCGTTACACCTTCAAACGAGTCTTCACGACATCCTGAACGCTTCAGCAGACCTGCTGTCATGCGCTCTCGTGCTTGGGTTAAATACGACACGTGTCTGTATCACTGCAGGAATGTATCGATGTTATTCTTTTCCTGGCGTGGTATCGTAGAAAATAACATGCAAACGATTTCTGTGGAACCCATTTTGTGCAGTTATTTTATATTGTTCAGTTTTTTTTAAAGCATTACTGCTGAAAAAAATAAACATTTGGCGCGAACATAACTAAATAAATGTTTTAATACGAATTCAAAGATAAGGTTTAGAATAAATCTTAATTTTAATTTTCGAAATGCTTATAGTTTCAATGCTTCCCTTGATAGAAACACGATGATATTGTAGTAAGCTAAGCCTATGATGATGATCAGTCTTTCTTCTAGAACTAATCTATACAAAACGACAAATCAGGCAGCATAGCGTTTTCTTTTTAAATTCGTATCGAATAATTATTGCAGTTGTTTATGTGTAAATTATTATTTTCGTTTGTTTTCATGTGGCTGCTTTTCAAATCCATAATGCATAAAACTGCAATAACAACATGCTAAAATAAGTCAATTGCAAACCATGTTTTATTGCAGAAAATATACACATATTTACATCGTATTTCAAATAGAAAATGCATAGACACCAGATCTATTCTGCATCGTGACAATCAATAATAAATAAATAAATGTCTTTTCCAGGACAGTCAAAGGAGGTGTTGAGCCGAGTTTCTTTCATATTTCCTTCATTCGTTCTGTAATAAATATAATTGTGTTGCTGTCAGAACTGTTGGTCTCCAGACAGAAGCACGTGTTTTCCACATTCACCAGATCTGATTGTTATTCCTGGTCCACGTGCTTCACACCTGTAAGTGCTCGCGACGACGCTCCAGAAGCTTCTCTTGATATCCAATGTTTGGTGTCGCTCTTCCAGTGACTCGAAGATCTGAAGAAACACAGAGGAAAGTGTGAAAACCCCACGAGAACCTATAACACGATGCAACTGATATAATAATAACACGCATTTCATTTGATAACTGACCTTTTAGCCTTAATCATATTGTGTATACCAGAAAATAACGTTTACACAAGCCCTTAAACTTTGGTTGCATGAACATTACAATTTTTGTTTTCAAAATTATGAACTATTTTAAGTACAAAAGTAGCCTTTTTTATGAAACACAAAAATGCACAATTATTAATTTAGGCATAAAATGCTTAAGTTAAATGTTTGGACACATTATGACTATTTTCTACGTTTCAGAATAATAGTAAAATCATTAAAACTCATAAAAAAAGATTATGAAGTATGCGAATAATTTAGTGACCAAAACATGTGCGACAAATGAAAACTCGTTTATATTTGATCTTCTTCTGTCGATTTAGATTTCACTTATCAAAGAGCTTCATAACTTGGTTTCTCATCACTATCTATTCAAATTATATTTCCAAAAAATATACAGGGCTGAATTCAGGTAAACTGGGTAACTTTTTGCTATTATCCCGAATTAACCCTATAGTATTTGTCAAAATTAAATGTGAAATATTTAAACACGAGCTTTTAGGTCTTGAGCTTTTAAACGAATGTGTCCAAACGTGTGACTGCCAGACTGTGAATACGATCCGGAGAGACTTGTGAAGTTTTGCATCGCATACCTGCACCGAAAGCGCGCGTCAGTGCGTTAGTGGGATGTTGATATGGACCACGCGCCCTCCATTCTCCAGACGGAAAACGCGTAACTGAGTCTCTCGTGCGCCACGTAACTGCAGCTGGACATTTTGGAGTCCAGTTCGTCGTTCTGCAGGACCTGGCACAGGAAATCAATGTACCGAGCCGCGAGCTTGAGCGTCTGTATTTTGCTGAGCTTGTCCGAGGGTAACGTGGGGATGATTTTGCGCAGCGACGCAAACGCCTCGTTTAGGGACTGAGTCCTCTGACGCTCGCGCACGTTCGCCACGCCGCGCTGCGTCTGCAGGTCCTCCAGAGACTGAGGGCTGCCGCTGCCGCTACCGCTGCCGCTGTTGCTGCGCTTTTTGCTCCGCTTCCCAGGCGTTGGGCTATCCGCGTCCTCGCCGCTCTTTCTGCTCTGGCGTCTTTTCCCGCTGCAGCGCTTCTGCTGTCGCCTGTCTGACTCCTCCTCGCTGTTCCCCAGACTGTCCACTGGAGACTCCGGGGAGCTGGGCTCCTCTTGCATCGGCTCTTCTTCAAACATCACCTCGGATGTTTGGAGAACGCAAGTAATATAGTTTCCCTCTGTCCGGGGTCCTTTTCTCCTCTTGTGCGTCACGGGGGTGTTTCTCAAACTTGAAGGGAAGTTTGGAGGCTCTTATAGTCTGGAACGCGCAAACTTTTTGGGGTGGCCTGCGATTGGACGAGAAGCGCGGGTGACGCAAGAGGGGAGAGGCGGGAGAGGAGCGCGATCCAAAAGGTTTGCGTTATACAAGAAACCGTTATTTCACGCAAACATCTGAACCAATCACAGCGCTGCATTTAAACGAAACACAAAGCACGCGCCGATGACATATTCGTTCTGAAACCAATGTTGATGTTTATGGAATTCAAATACGGAATTAAATGCAATATATTTTTGGATTTTAACATTGCCAAACATATGATATCAAACACCCAACATGTCAAAACAGCGAACGTATCAATGTGATCCAACCAAAACACTGAAACATTCAATACTGAAACGAACGATGACACATTTATAGTAGGCTGGTGATTAATTTTGATAAACGAGCTGATGAACTGATGACATATTTTGCTTCATAGTCGTCTGCAGATGTTTGAACTGCAAGAATAGAAGCAAACTAGGATATAATGTTTTGCATTGAACACATTTCTTAAAAACACACCAAACGCTAAACATAGTCAAAATCGAGAAGTAATGTAATAAAATACTGAACCATTCAGAACTGAATCTGGCTATTTTGCCAAACCCATTAGAGTGATTAATATGTAATATTAAAAAGGGCTTTTCAGCTGGACAGATTTCAGTGTGGTTTCTGGAATAAGTGGAGAGATTTGATTTGCGATCTGGAAATGATGGAGTTTAAAATTAAGGTTTTGTTTGGTCAGTAGCGATGCTTTACGTTTAAATCATTAATCATGCCGTTAATGTATTAATATAATTTACTGCCAATTTGCGCGCTGGTAGTTGTGAATAACGGTGTCCAGTTCATCCACCTCAAGTCACTGTAAAAAAGAAAAGAGCGAATCTGGGTTGGCTAAGTAGACCTCATTGTTTATTTGAACATGTTCTGAAATGCATGTCTGTGTTAGTGTTATTGCAGAGTCAGGTTTCCTTCTGCAGCGTTTTCATTCGCAGCGGGTCGCCGAGCGCAGACGACGCGCAAACTGTGTGACCGCTTCAGTCCAACACAAACACGCTGCCCACACACCCAAAGCGTCTCCTTTGTCTGCACAAACTGAAGTTTCTGGAAATGTTATATAACACAACAGCATTATACATTCAAATTCACACCACTAAAAGGCTTCTAATGTCTCAAGACCGCGGAAAGCCTAGGTTTGGAGAATCCGCAAGAGGGCGCACTCACGAAACTTATCCAAGCGTGCCATCGTGCGTAAATGCGCAGCTCACATCTGTGATGTGACTTTAAGATTCATTCAAAACACATTGATGATAGATACATTTCTTTTATTTGAATGTATGATCCTAATGACTTGGAGTTATCTGTTTAAAATGCAGAGGTTAATTCAAAAGTGTTCGTATGGATAGTCATTCTGGAAACGATTGTCCAGGCGACGCACCTGTTCTTGGTTTACCTGTAATAGGTGTCCTGAGATCTGCCAAGAGTCCCATGTCTACACTAAAATAGAATTTCCTATAGAAACAATTCTCTCTGAAAAATTGCCGGTACATTTCACAACCCGTAACAAACAACGTGACATTTTGAACAACTGCAGCATTTTCTTGTCAGATAGACTACACTTGGTTTGATTTACAGTTATAAAAAATATTTGTTTATTGTAATAGACACATCAAAACCACTCAAACATCATCTCAGAAATTCAAAATAAATAAGATAATGTATATATAATTCCTGTTGGAAATCTATCATAATTTGGAACCAATGCTAAAGGATCCTAATGTGATTTATAAAATATAATAATAACGCAAACCACCTCAAAATCCAAAACAAATGCAACAATTAATGAATAATTTCTGATGTAGAATTGGATTTAATTTTTGGAATCAATCCTTAAGGACCCTATGGGGTTATTTTCTATATAATTATAGGTATATAGGCCAAAACACCGCTGCTGGACATGAAAAAATCGTTTTGGGGTATTTCAAACTCCTACAGATGAGATTTAATTTAACTGTCCACTTGCAAAACATTATTCCAACACGGATTCTGATATAATATTACACAATATCTAAAAGAATCAGAAGTCAAATAATGTCATAATGAATAATTCCTACAGAAGACTTGGAATAAAGCACCTTTCAGCTGTAAAACCGTCCCAATAAACCAGATACGCTTTATAAATAATCACTGGCTGATGGTTCTATAAAGAAGCTTTAACATTTAAATCCGTTCTATTCTATACATAACGCTCTTTAGCGGTGGCGGAGCTGGGGCGGGGCTTAGTGGCGCTAGGGCGGGTCTTGGCGGAGCTGGGGCGGGGCTTGGCGGCGCTGGGGCCAATCAGAAACTCGCTTAGCCCCGGCACAGGCTGAATTCTCATCGATGACTGCAGTGTTAATCATTTTAATTATAGGCCTATAATTCATTGTATAAACTAATAGATCTGTTTAAAAAATATTTTTAAAAACATTTCCATTGAAGAGTAAGCTAATAACCTACCTCCTCACAGCGCATCATGCAATTATTACGAGGCAATAATTTCATGTAATTTATTAATAAATGTAATCTTATAATAATAATAATAATAGGCCTAATAATAATAATAAGAACGTAACAGGCCTACATTAATTGTAAATGCTAAATCCTCTAAATAGCCTATTGCCAATTTGTGATGCTTATCTCTGGATATCATCGACACATGATAGCATGCAAATCAGCTCGAGAGGTTATCACCCGCAATGTGTGCTCGTGTGGAAATAGATTTATCACTTGTAAAAACATTTTTATTGAATTAAAAAACACACAAAAAAAATTATCTTTTCTATATTCGTTCATAAGTTATATTACTTTGTAACTGTCATATTTAGCAGTTGGCATTATATTACTAATAACAGTGTCATATGAGAGTTTAGTTTTAAAATATGCTGCTGTATATAAAAAACTGATTGCTAAAGTTTAGGCGTTCATTACTTTCTCTCAGTTTAATTAGTTTGTTCAGCACCCCCTCTGAACTGTTAAGCACCCCCCCCCCCCCCCCCCCCCCCCCCCGCTCTTTAGTGTGGAAACAAAGCTCTTTGAATGTTCTAGAATGTTCTTCACACAAAACTCGGTTCTTTTAAGAAATTTTCAAGGTTATTTAGAGGAAAAAGGGGCGAAAATGGCGTTTGAAACTTTATTTTTACAGCCTTACATAAATGTTTTTCTAGTCCATATTTTAATATGATTAACTCCAGTAATCATTAAAGCACACAGAGCTCACGCCATTAAGGTAGGCCAAAAGTGGACGAGAATTGTATTTTTTTTTTCATAATAAACGTTAAATACCTTGATCTAAACAATGCGACTATAAGTTCAGTTGTTCTCGAGTATGTCCGTCATGAAGGAGATGTAGACGATGGCCAGGCGCAGAGTCTCTATCCGGGACAGTCTCTTCTCGTAGGCGAAGGTGGGCACCTTCCTGCGCAGCCGGTCGAACGCCTCGTTCAGGCTGAACATCCGTTTGCGTTCGCGGATATTCGCTGCGTGGCGCTGGACGCTGCTGATCACCCGTCTGCGTCTGGGTTTCCCGCTGCTGGCGCTCTCCGGAGACGCGGAGCTCGATGACAGCGCGTACAAGTCTGTGGAGACGTCGAGTTCGTGGATGGATGTCATGTCCTGGAACAGTCCATTGCTTTGGGTCTCCGTTGGGGCCAGAAGGGATGTGTTTGGCATCATCTCCATGAAGTCCACATCACTGACCAAATCAAACATTTGCATATCGATCCTTTTTAGAGCCTATGCACTGGGATTAAACAGTACATGATCAGACTGCATTGCTTTTCAAGAGGTGGCCAGGCTCGTCCGGGTCATATCACCAAACTCAATTTCGAAATCCGCTCAGATCCGTGATGTTAGATCCTGTTGGCAGCAGTCCATGACCCCAGTCCTGCTGTTTTAATATGCCTCTCAAGTGTGTCCTCTTTAATGCCTCCAGATCTCTTTTAATAACTCAATGAAGGGCACTTGAGGGACGTCTGCATGGCCTCTCTGTGCTGCGCAGGGCCATTTGATGTCCGAGGATCCTGAGAGGGACGAGGTGCTTGACAAAGGGTCACTGTCTGTTTGCTCGGTTTCCCGGTGCACTGAGAAGCTAAATAATGAGACTTTCTATGACTGT
>CM049818.1:2686443-2696443 GCA_027422435.1 Schizopygopsis pylzovi | reverse complement strand
TGCATCACAAAAGCACATGAAAACCCAACAGAGGCTATTTGAGCCCTGCAGGTAGTGTGGGGTAAAACATCAGGATCTGCCAGATCCAGTTCTTCAGCCCGGGAGCGGTCCGGTCCGGTCCATCTCCTCTCTCCCTCCTTCCCAGAGCTCCAGTCCGGGATCATTTCCTCTCTCCCTCCTTCCCAGAGCTCCAGTCCGGGATCATTTCCTCTCTCCCTCCTTCCCAGAGCTCCAGTCCGGGATCATCTCCTCTCTCCCTCCTTCCCAGAGCTCCAGTCCGGGATCATTTCCTCTCTCCCTCCTTCCCAGAGCTCCAGTCCGGGATCATTTCCTCTCTCCCTCCTTCCCAGAGCTCCGGTCCGGGATCATCTCCTCTCTCCCTCCTTCCCAGAGCTCCAGTCCGGGATCATCTCCTCTCTCCCTCCTTCCCAGAGCTCCAGTCCGGGATCATCTCCTCTCTCCCTCCTTCCCAGAGCTCCAGTCCGGGATCATTTCCTCTCTCCCTCCTTCCCAGAGCTCCAGTCCGGGATCATTTCCTCTCTCCCTCCTTCCCAGAGCTCCAGTCCGGGATCATCTCCTCTCTCCCTCCTTCCCAGAGCTCCAGTCCGGTCCATCTCCTCTCTCCCTCCTTCCCAGAGCTCCAGTCCGGGATCATTTCCTCTCTCCCTCCTTCCCAGAGCTCCAGTCCGGGATCATCTCCTGTCTCCCTCCTTCCCAGACTCCAGTCCGGGATCATTTCCTCTCTCCCTCCTTCCCAGAGCTCCAGTCCGGGATCATCTCCTCTCTCCCTCCTTCCCAGAGCTCCAGTCTGGGATAATTTCCTCTCTCCCTCCTTCCCAGAGCTCCAGTCCGGGATCATTTCCTCTCTCCCTCCTTCCCAGAGCTCCAGTCCGGGATCATCTCCTCTCTCCCTCCTTCCCAGAGCTCCAGTCCGGGATCATCTCCTCTCTCCCTCCTTCCCAGAGCTCCAGTCCGGGATCATCTCCTGTCTCCCTCCTTCCCAGAGCTCCAGTCCGGGATCATCTCCTCTCTCCCTCCTTCCCAGAGCTCCAGTCCGGGATCATTTCCTCTCTCCCTCCTTCCCAGAGCTCCAGTCCGGGATCATCTCCTCTCTCCCTCCTTCCCAGAGCTCCAGTCCGGGATCATCTCCTCTCTCCCTCCTTCCCAGAGCTCCAGTCCGGGATCATCTCCTCTCTCCCTCCTTCCCAGAGCTCCAGTCCGGGATCATCTCCTCTCTCCCTCCTTCCCAGAGCTCCAGTCCGGGATCATTTCCTCTCACTTTGTTGTCAGAGATCTGCGGATAGACTACAAAAAACTCAGCTATTACTCGACTGAGTAGAATACAAAACAAACAAGAAACGTTCAGAGGACATTTTCAGAGCAGCTGAGAGGTGAAGTTAACCGCAAGAAACAAAACACCCACAAAGAGAAACGGAAGAACCGTAAACCATTCTAGAATTAAAATGAGATTTTTATCATATAATTGTAGTGGCTGCATGCAGTTGAAAAGTGGCCTCCATGATGTTAAGGTCTTTGCTATGTCATTTCTTAAGTGTTTGGAGGGGTTTCTACATTATTGCCAGCATCATTTGAAAAGTGTACTGCAACCTTAAAGGCATAGTTCACACGAAATGAAAATGTGCTGTTAATTTATGCACCCCAAGATGTAGGGGACTTTTTCTTCAATAGAACAGTAAAGAAGATTTTAGTTGAAACTGTGGCTCTTGGTGATTCATAAAATTCAAGTCAGTGGCTACCAGCACTTTAAGAGTAAAAAAAGCATGTCAAGGAACATAAAATGAATCCCCGTGGCTCCTGACGATATATTGAGGTCTTATGAAGCAAAACGATCGGTGTGTGCAAGAAACTGAACATTATTTAATACATTATCACCTGTAATCCAGAGCTTCAGTCAAACAGTCTTGAGTGAATCATTCTTTTGAACCGGTTCTTTATAGTGAACTAATTGAATCAGTTCACCAAATCAGACTGAACCAACTGAAACGAGAAGCACAGATCTACAAGTAACTCACTTTCAGACGCCTGCCGGTCGCTCCGACTGTGGCGTATCTGATCCTCTGAGTAATAAACTGATCCAACAGTCTCTGAACTAAGGAAACAGTTCAACTCGGACTGAAGACGATGAGCCGCTGATATGCGTATTCATGAACCAAACACTTGAATGAAGGGGCGAAATGAACGTTTTCATGGTTGCTCAACGTAAAAAGTGAGCTGATGAAGGCTAGTTTATATGCTTTAGACATGTGAAACATTCACGTTATTGGGTGTGTTAATAATATAATAGTGTAAATGTGATGTCATTGAGTGATTACGTTAAAGACCAGGTGAAACCGTTCATTTAAAGAAACAATCAGACTTCCCTGTTTACCTGAGTCTCTGGATTACAGGTAATAATGTTGTAAATAATGTTCAGTTTCTTGATTGTTTCGCTTCATAAGACCTCAATATATCACCAGAAGCCACGAGTATTGCTTTTCTGTTGCCTGTATATGCTTTTCTTACTCTTAAAGTGTCGGCAGCCATTGACTTGCATTTTATGAATTACCAAGAACCACGGTCTTAGCTAAAAATATTATTTTAATGTACTCCTGAAGAAACGATTTCACCATCATCTTGAGTAAATTTACAGCAAATCATTTTTGGGTGAACTGTCCCTTTAAGTCTCTATAGCCACGGCTCAGGTCTTCAATATAAATCTGGGAGATTTTGTTTCACCTGTTTTAAGTCCGTTCACTTCTTACAAAATTTAAAACATACCTTTCAGGATTTATAATGTTTATAATCTTAGTTTTATCACACAAAATCGCAGTAAATTAGCAGCTAGCAGGTGAGATCAGTAATGTGTTTCATCAGATGTGGATGCTGTCAGGTTTGGTGTAACGCGTCTGAACTGGTGTGTCTCCTCTGAGATTTGTTCATAAATGCATTGGCCATCAGATTATCAAATTATCCATCTACAACTTTTAACACAGTATCAAATGTTACTGGTGAGATTAATCCTAACATTTATCTTCATGCCTTCAAAGAGGATACAGATAAATGACCTGCTCTGAGATCTGGAGCTTTAAAAACAGCAAAGAAACATGAGACTGGATGTTTTCAAGGCCCTGAGAGAGGTTTAGTGTGCTTCAGGACGGCTAATGATCCTCATAGGGGTGCGAGCCAAATAAAACCAGTAATACAGAGACTGAACCTCACATACACACATGAATAGACTGAAGGACAGACAAACTTGCAGTTGAGAGTGTGTGTGTAGGGTGTGAACTATTATTTGCAGAATAGTTACTTACTGTTAAGTTAACTCAGGCTGGTGTTGCCAGCGCTGCAGCTTTATTAGATGTCTTGCCCTGAAAAGACACTCTGATGAAGCCAACAGGACAGTGTTGAAGTGTCCTGTGTCAGAGAATGTGAAAGGTGCTGTGTTGTGAATATGTAAAGCGCTGTCTCTGATACCGCGGCTTCCTACAGAGCCGAGCAGCAATTTCCCGATCTGTCTGTCTGTGTGTTGTGTAAGGCTTGGTGTGGTGTTGTGTCTGTCTGCTGTCGTGTGTGTCTTGGTGTGTGTCTGTCTGTCTGTCAATAGTCTGTCGTGTGCCTGTGTCTGATGTCTGCTGATGTGAGTGCACGCACGTGTGTGTGTGTGTGTGTGTGTGTGTGCGACGTTGTGTGTGTGTGTAGTGTTTGTGTGTGCGTGTGTGTGTGTCTGTCTGTCTGTGTGTCTGTCACTGTCTGTCTGTCTGTCTTTGTGTCTTGCCTGAAAAGACATTCTGATGAAGCCAACAAGACAGTGTTGAAGTGTCCCGTGTCATAGAATGTGAAAGGTGCTGTGTTGTGAATATGTAAAGCGCTGTCTCTGATGCCAGCGGCTCCTACATTGAGCCGAGCGGGAATTTCCTGATCTGTCTGTCTGTGTGTGTGTGTGTGTGTGTGTGTGTGTGTGTGTGTGTGTGTGTTGTGTGTGTGTCTGTCGTCTGTGTCTGTGTCTGTGTGTGTGTGTGTGTGTGTGTGTGTGTGTGTGTGTGTGTCTGTCTGTCTGTCTCGTTGTCTGTGTGTGTGTGTGTGTGTGTCGTGTGTGGTGTGTGTGTGTGTGTCTGTGTGTCTGTGTGCTGTGTTGTGTGCGCGCGCGTGTGTGTGTGTGTTGTGTGCTGTGTGTGTGTGTGTGTGTGTGTGTGTGTGTCTGTGCGTGCGTGTGGTGTGTGTGTGTGTGGTGTGTGTACGTGTGTGTGTGTGTGTGTGTGTGCGTGGTGTTTTCTGAGATTGCATTTGTAGTTAATGCACAAAAAGCTAAGCACGATTTATAGATATAGTTTAAAATGTTTGTGTTATAATCTTTAATCATATATAGTAATAGTAATGTTTGGCTAATCAAATAGTTTACAGTCAGAAGTCGTAGAAGAACCAAATAAAACTCTATTTTCCAGAACTTTAGAAATACACTATCATTCGGGTTGTTTTTCTGTTCTTCTTTTAAAGTAATACTTTTATTCAGCAAGGACACATTTAATGGATCACAAGTCACAGTAAAGACATTTATAATGTCACAAAAGATTTCTATTTTAAAGAAATGCTGTTCTTTTGAACTTTCTATTCATCTGTGAATACTGAAAAATAAAATGTATCACCATTTACACAAAAATATTGTGCAGCACAACTGTTTTGAACACTGATAATAATCATAAATGTTTCTTGAGCAGCAAATCAGTATATTATTATGATTTCTGAAGATCATGTGACACTGAAGACTGCAGTAATGATGATGAAAATACAGATTTAATCACGGCACTCAATTGCATTTTAACATATATTAACAGAAAACACTTGAAATATTTTACAATATTACTGATTTTACTGTTTTTTTAAACAAATAAAGCAGCCTTTGTGAGCAGAAGAGACAGAAACAAACAAACAAAAATCATCCTAACACTCAAATATAGTTCCATACGTGGGTTTTCACAACAACCTTTCCGTGACCACTTTTTCTTAGTGTTAAGAATATTTTAATAACCTAATCCCTATAAATCACTTTTTGTGCACTGGGAAGATTCCATTGATATTAAAGGTTCTTTATGGAACCTAGATGCCAATAAAGAACCTTTGTTTGTGCAAATTTTGAACGATATTGTACATCTTTCTGGTGCTTGAGAGAACCCAGAAACCAGTAAACTGATCTTAAAAAGCCAACCTCCGTAGAATCCCACAGACCAAAATTATTCTTTGCTAAAGCTGAGGCTGGTTACGCAGGTTCTCCAGCTGTGTGGAGGCTTAGGAGAGATCCCCCCCCCCCCAGTGTGAGTGAGGTGACTGTCAGACTAAACTCTCACACACTGCCAATACAAAAGAGCAATAAACATGCACCCTGCCAGATTCCTCCGCATGCTTATAAAAGAAACCACACTGTTTCATATCCACGTTTTCCAACAGAAATCAGGCCGCAGTGAGACATTTTGGGAGTTTACATGTGTGCACGCACATTTGTGTGCAATCTTTTCCAGATACAAGAGCATCAGAGATCACCGATGTGCTTAACAGTGTTAACTAAAGGTCTGTACTCTTAAACAAACGTTCACTTTGTATCGTTCCAATAATGGTGTTAGGACATTCTCCACGATATCACCATTTAACTATCAGAAAAAATCTTTGAAAAAAAGATCAAATCTGCAGCTGTGCTGAAATCAAAAGTGCATTATGGGTGTTGAAGTTTTTTTTTATTTAGTATGCAGCACATTAAAATAAAAACTGTATAGACTGTATAGACAGTTTTAAGTTGTATTAAAAGCCCATCTTGCCAGTGGTGAACTACCGCTTTACTATTTTAAAAGTATATTTAAAGTGTGATATAAAAATGATAAGCCAGAATATCATTAGAATTGAGTGTGGACACTTTTGAAAATAAGCTGTAACCAAAACTATAAGCTATAAATAAAGACTAAAACCTATTAATAATAAAAGTAAATAAATACAAATAATAAAAATGACCAAGCACATTTAACTGTAAATCAGTTGTGACAAGCAAGCAGGACAATTATCAAATAAAGTTGAAATAGAATAAAATATTAATATTTACATTTATGCATTTAGCAGACGCTTTTATCCAAAGTGACTTACGGTTATACATTTTTAATCAGTATTTGTGTTCCCTGGGAATAGGGAATTTAATAACTGAAATAAGTTGAAGCATGAAAATTACTGTAAATAAACAAAAACTGAAATTGCTAATGCTAAAACTAAAAATACGAATATGATATAAAATACATAAAACATAAATAGTAATAATAAAAACACAGTAAAACTATATAAGCACATATTAAAAAACAAACTAAAATAAAACAAAAAAATGACAATATAAAATATTATTCAAGATATTAATAAAAAATATTCTAGTATAAATATACATGTATCTACTGCATAGACAGAATTATTAAAAGTCCAACAATTATCCCTTTAATGTATCACATTAAAACACAAAAAAATCATGCAAATGTAATTCCATAAACTCATAGACTCTCTACCTGTAGGCAACCCCCCAGAACACATGAATAATGCCCCAGATCAGCCATTAGATCAACCTAGCATTCAGCTCTCTCCTCTGCCCCCCCCCCACCACCTCCTTAACAGCCGACGACTTCAACACAATCAAAACTAGCTCAATCAGTATCCAGTTCTCCTTTAACATCCATGAAATATTTCCATTCAACTAAAGTTATTGTGGAAGGAGGTTCTTCAGATTATTCAAACATGGCTCTTTTAAGAACTGTTCACTGAAAACCTCGAAAAGCTCTTTTGGAAATGTTTTCATGGTCACTCTGGACTTCCAAAGAGGCGTGGCTTAATACGATAATGCCATAATATGTAACAATCTGTTTCTAATCTATTAAGATCAGCAGTTGGTGACTGTTACTGTTTGCTGTGTTTGGGGGGGGTCATCACAGAGACCTGCCTCCTAGACTTTGCCACCTTCCCGCTGTTTCCCTGGATTACTGGCTGCCGTTCCCCAACAAAGCCTGAAGGATGTTTGCACAGCTGGGTGACCAGAGAGAGAGAGAGAGACTCCAGCTACCCCAAAAATATCACACCGTCCAATTCCCCGCTCAGCACTTGCTGTGTTTTTAGAGGTGCAGCTCTGCGTCACTATTTATTTGCTCAAGAGGACGACCCGACTGTGACAGAGTTCAGGATATTTTAGAGAACCTGCTTTGTTCTTCACTAAGATAAAACCGTCCGCTATTTTTGTTTCCAGTACTGTCTTTATTATATTTGAATTGCAGTTTCTCTCAAGAATGAAATCAGTGTCTTTGTAAGTCTTGATATATGATGGCGTGACTCTCTGAATAGTTGAGCGAACGTCGAGGGAATGTTATTGTTTTGGCTTCGTTTAGAAAGATCGAAATCATCGTGACCCATCAGTAAAGCACTGAAAGTATTTCATAATGACCAATAACAAACCAAGCGACCCTCCAGTCTGAATCTCAGAGACCTGCTGACAAACACATCATGCTGTGCAGAGCCTGAAAACAGTTTTAATGGACAAACACAGAACGCAGAGGTTATTACATCATTATTCAAGACCTCCTGGAACAGAACTATTTATGTGATATTCATATGTGATATGTGAAAGTCATATTTAGACAGTTATGTATGTGTTGATTGGAATAAATTGGATGTGCTGGACAATTTTATATTGATGTCTGTTTCACTTGCAATGACAAGTTTTTTTTTTTTTTTGCACTCGTACAAATAATACACATCAAAAAAATATTTGTGAAAATGTATTTATCTTCAGGCCATCATAAAGGCATTTTAACTGTAAAACATTGCTTCCGCCTAAAATATGAGCCATTATCCATCATTTCAAAGCTGATTTAAGACTGATATTTTAGCAATGTTTACAGTTAAAATCCTTTTTGTGCAATGGGAAGATTCCATTGATATTAAAGGTTCTTTATGGAACCTAGATGCAAATAAAGAACCTTCGTTTGTGCAAATTTTGAACGATATTGTACATCTTTCTGGTGCTTGAAAGACCCCAGAAACCAGTAAACTGATCTTAAAAACCCAACGTCTTTGCTAAATCTGAGGCTGGTTACGCAGGTTCTCCAGCTGTGTGGAGGCTTAGGAGAGATCCCCCCCCCCGCCAGCGTGAGTGAGGTGACTGTCAGACTAAACTCTCACACACTGCCAATACAAAAGAGCAATAAACATGCACCCTGCCAGATTCCTCCGCCTGCTTATAAAAGAAACCACACTGTTTCATATCCACGTTTTCCAACAGAAATCAGGTCTTATTGAGACATTTTGGGAGTTTACATGTGTGCACGCACATTTGTGTGCAATCTTTTCCAGATACAAGAGCTTCAGAGATCACCGACGTGCTTAACAGTGTTAACTAAAGGTCTGTACTCTTAAACAAACTTTCACTTTGTATCGTTCCAATAATGGTGTTATAGGACATTCTCCACGATATCACCATTTAACTATCAGAAACAATCTTTAAAAAAAAAGATCAAATCTGCAGCTGTGCTGAAATCAAAAGTGCATTATGGGTGTTGAAGTTTTAGTTTTCTTTACTATGCAGCACATTAAAAGACAAATTGTATTTTTACTGTATAGACAGTTTTAAGTTTTATTAAAAGCCCATCTTGCCAGTGGTGAACTACCGCTTTACTATTTTAAAAGTATATTTAAAGTGTGATATAAAAATGATAAGCCAGAATATCGTTAGAATTGAGTGTGGACACTTTTGAAAATAAGCTGTAACCAAAACTATAAGCTATAAATAAAGACTAAAACCTATTAATAATAAAAGTAAATAAATACAAATAATAAAAATGACCAAGCACATTTAACTGTAAATCAGTGGTGACAAGCAAGCAGGACAATTATCAAATAAAGTTGAAATAGAATAAAATATTAATATTTACATTTATGCATTTAGCAGACGCTTTTATCCAAAGCGACTTACGGTTATACATTTTTAATCAGTATTTGTGTTCCCTGGGAATAGAGAATTTAATGAAAAACATAACTGAAATAAGTTGAAGCATGAAAATTACTGTAAATAAACAAAAACTGAAATTGCTAACGCTAAAACTAAAAATACGAATATGATATAAAATACATAAAACATAAATAGTAATAATAAAAACACAGTAAAACTATATAAGCACGTATTAAAAAACAAACTAAGATTAATATAAAAAATAATTCAAGATATTAATAAAAACTATTCTAGTATAAATATGCATGTTTCTACTGCATAGACAGAGTTATTAAAAGCCCATCAATTATCCCTTTAATGTATCACATGTTTGTAAAATGTGCAACAACAGAAAAAAAATCATGCAAATGTAATTCCATAAACTCATAGACTTTCTACCTGTAGGCAACCCCCCAGAACACATGAATAATGCCCCAGATCAGCCATTAGATCAACCTAGCATTCAGCTCTCTCCTCTGCCCCCCCCCACCACCTCCTTAACAGCCGACGACTTCAACACAATCAAAACTAGCTCAATCAGCATCCAGTTCTCCTTTAACATCCATGAAATATTTCCATTCAACTAAAGTGATTGTGGAAGGAGGTTCTTCAGATTATTCAAACATGGCTCTTTTAAGAACTGTTCACTGAAAACCTCGAAAAGCTCTTTTGGAAATGTTTTCATGGTCACTCTGGACTTCCAAAGAGGCATGGCTTAACACGATAATGCCATAATATGTAACAATCTGTTTCTAATCTATTAAGATCAGCAGTTGGTGACTGTTACTGTTTGCGGTGTTTTCATCACAGAGACCTGCCTCCTAGACTTTGCCACCTTCCCGCTGTTTCCCTGGATTACTGGCTGCCGTTCCCCAACAAAGCCTGAAGGATGTTTGCACAGCTGGGTGACCAGAGAGAGAGAGAGAGACTCCAGCTACCCCAAAAATATCACACCGTCCAATTCCCCGCTCAGCACTTGCTGTGTTTTTAGAGGTGCAGCTCTGC
>CM049818.1:2598943-2681443 GCA_027422435.1 Schizopygopsis pylzovi | reverse complement strand
ACCGATGGAGTTTACCTTTTGGCTCTCAGGGTGGAAGTTTGGGTGTCACCTCATTAAAGTTTTTATCACCTGACATTCTCCTGTTTTTATAAGATACAAGCAAATGCTCTCATTAAAGTGTTTTCACTAGTGTATATAAAGAAAGGCAGAAAACGCCATGCTGTGTCTCTCAGTCTGGCTCCTGAGGTGTGTTTATTTGTTTGAAGTGCCGCGCTCACCGTCCCTTTTGTCTAAGCGTCCTCTTCCCGAGCTGAAAGCGTAAACCTGACTGGATCTGACCGTGACTTTCTACACAGGTGTACCAAACCTGTCTCCGACCCTCGCTTCTTCTGCTTCGAAAACACATCAAACGTCGGGTGTTTCATCACCGGCTGAAGCAGGCTTTGGAAAAGGAAAAAAAGGTTTTAGAAGTGCAGAGGAAAGTTTCCGTTGTAAATTTTAATGGGGCCGAGGTACGGGTCAGGCCAGAGCGTTTGACGACTCAGAGCGGCAGAGAAAGACTTCAGCTGTGTTTGGCACAGGACTCAGAGACAAGCGTTAAAAGATGAAAGACAGCTCAGGACTCTGCCTGTAAAGCAGATGTGCTGCTGTCTGTAGCTTCAGCGATGGGCACGATGCTCCACTGCTGGAGAACAAACTGGTAAACATGAAATAATGAGCGGGACTAGATGAAATCTGGGGAAACATGTTCAGATAGAATAGTCCCGAAATATAGAATATATTCAGACAGAATATATGTCCTGAAAAGCATCTCTATGTCTGCTTTTTAAAAATCAATCTATTGGAAAAAAGTTTGTGCAAACCTACACCAGCAGTCTTAGTCTTATTTTGATCCATCTGTTTTCATCTCTGTTCATGAGACAAAGTAAAGTAAAATAAAATAAAACAATAGATTATTTTTGTTCCTGGTTTTATTTAGTGTGAATAATCTGTGCATGTCACTGTAAATAAATACTAACATAAGTACATACATAACAATATTATTTAAAAAAATGCATAAATAAATAGACCAAACTTCTCAAGACTCTCAAACGAATGCCAATGGTTATTCTGCGTATTCTGCTTGCTGCTTTTTAAAATGAAACAACCAAAGATAAACCGTATTAGTGGTTGGATGAGAAGCTCGCTCTCTTAGACCGGCGTTCTGTAAAGCAGAGAGGAGATGGAAGCACGATCGTGTCTCTTGAGATTTTTAAAGAGTGTCTGGTTAGGTTTCAGAGCGCTACTAAGTCAGCTAGATCTAAATATTTTCAGATCTGATTTCTGCACATTGTCATAGACCGAGGATTTTATTCTCCACGATAAATTGAGTAATTAATCCGAATTCCCAGTTCTATAGGGAGCTGTCAGCAGGGCTCTGAGAGAAATGTTTGACATTTCAGCTTACTTGAAACCAAGCGGTACCCAGAACACACTGATCCAGATCATCAGAGAGTATTTTCATCTTAAATAATTGATTTAAAATTACGACAGTCTTGTTTTGTGCGATGTATGATGACGTAACAGTAACCAAGTGGTGTCTCGTTTCATAGGGGTATGTTTTCACCCCTAGCGCTTACCGCTCGGTCTCGAGGGACGGCTAGGGGTAAGACGAAGGGGAAGGGGTAAGACAGAGAAATGGGATTCACCCTAAGACTTATTTTTTATGATTCATCTGTGTTGATAAAGTGAGTGCAATTCTCTTATCTTTTACTTCACAGCTCTCAGACCTGTCTTTGAGTTTGCCTGGTATTTTGTCATTTTTAACATGTCTCTTTAATGGCTCTCTCTGATCTCAATAACAAAATGAAGACTACTAACTCATCTCTGGATGTTGTTCCCCGTGAGATCATAAAAGCAGCTTTTCCAGTAATTGGCCCCGGTATCCAAGTGTTGATTAACTCATCTCTGGGCACTGGTGTGGCTCCAGATTGATTTAAGCATGCGGTTGTTCAGCCTTTGCTTAAGAAGCAAGGTTTGGATGAAAGTTGCTTTAACAATTTTCGGCCTGTCTCAAAGCTATCATTTTTATCAAAGCTTTTAGAAAAAGTTGTGCAATTACAGTTGATCACATTCTTAAATACAGCTAACTTACTAGAACCATTTCAATCTGGTTTCACTGCTTAATCACAGTACGGAGTCTGCTTTGCTTGAAGTGTTCAATTATATTTTGGTTGCAGTTGATGCCGGTAACAATGCAGTACTGATTCTGCCTTTGATACCATGGATCATAATGAATAAACTCTTATCTCAAAGACTGTTCTTTTTCTGTAGAGCTATAGGCAAGTTTTCCTCATCATCTGCCCCAATTATTAGTGGAGTACCTCAGGGCTCTATTTTGGGTCCACTTCTTTTTAATTGATATATGTTCCCTCTGGGGGATATTATCAGGAAGCATAATGTTTCTTTTCATTTATATGCTGATGATACACAGTTGTACCTCCCACTAAAAGCTGCTGATTCCATTCAACCATTGCTGGAATGTATCTCAGATATTAAAGAATGGATATCTAATAACTTTCTCCAACTCCGTGAAATCAGAAATTATTGTTTTTGGTCCCCAATAATGAGAACAAATATCATCAAGGAGTTGCCCTCCATTTCCCCACAGGTTAGAAACCATCATAGACTCAGAATTATGTTTATCCAAACAAATTAATTTGGTTGTTAGGAACAGTTTTGATCAATTACGGGTTATTTCTGAGATTTGGAGAAGGTTATTCATGCTTTTATTATCTCAGGTTTAGATTACTGTAATTCTTGTACTCAGGTCTTCCTCAGTCATCACTTTCACGCCTCCGGTTGGTACAAAACGCAGCTGTAAGGCTGCTGACTGGGGCAAAGAAATATGACCATGTCACTCCAAGTTTAGCTTCTCTTCACGGGCTTCCGGTCCATTTTAGAGTGCAGTTTAAAATTCTGTTCTTAAAGCTCTTAACAATCAAGCTCCATCTTATCTTAAAGATCTTCTTTGTCATCTCTTAGACACTTAAGATGCACTGACAGGGCTCTTTTATTTGTCCCTCGTTCCCGTTTGAAAACTAAGCCTTTTCAGTCAATGCCCCCCCCCCCCCACGTCTGTGGAACCTGTTGCCTCTAGACTGCCTCCTTGCAACTTCTATTACCATTTTTAAATAGAGATTAAAAAAGTAGCTTTTTTTTGTTAATAGCATTTCAATCTCACTTTATTGTTGTTTTATTGGGGTGTTTGTTTCTTTTCTGTTTTAAATTTATTTTACATTAAGCACTTTGGATAGTTTGATGTGTTTAAATGTGCTATTATATGCAGATGGTTCTTCCGTTTTATTCATCCATGGCACATGCATTTTGATTCTTTACACATATGATGATTTCCGATGACTTGTTTGCATTATGCATTATTTTATTTTATTTGTGAGACTTTTTTATGGCGAAATTTGACCTTTTTTGAGACCTTTTTTTTTTTATCAGGCTCTCAAAAAGTATATAAAAATTTGGATATAGATTTATCGACCAACATATCGGTTATCGGCTTTGAAATATAAAGAATTATCGTTATCGGTGTCGGCCAAAATGTGGCAAAAAATGTTCCAAAAACTGGAAAATGACTTAACTACCGGGGGGGTGGGGGGGGGGGGGCGCACACGTTTAAAGTAGTCTACAAATCACCTAGAATAGGCCTGGTCTTATTTTGCATGATTCGGCATGCAAGATCAAACAACCAAACAATTGTTACTTAAAACAAATATAAAAATTAGAGGTGGGCATAGATTAATTTTTTTAATCTAGATTAATCTAGATTAATTTTGGAATTAATCTAGATTAATCTAGATTAAAATGGCTCATTTGAATTCTGCCGAAGGCATTCAGAATATGTGTGCTACCCAAATAATGACTAAAAGTAAGTCTTTGAGAACGGGTTTCTCAAGCCAGGTGGCGCATTAGACCAGGGGCTCATCTCCTGTTTCCAAAATGCATCACAAACTTTAATCTCTTCCCGTCCCAATCCCACGAAAAAACTGGAGGAAAATCCCGTTCCACTCCCGGAAGAATGACTCCCATTCCCTCCCACTCCCGTGTTGTTGTTTTTTTTTTTTTTGCCGATAACTGTCAATTACAGTAAAAATATAGTACAGATCACAGCGTGCCCACCTTAGTTGAATAAAAACCCAAAATGTCGTTTTTTGTTATTATATTGAACTGAAAGCCATCTTATGCACAGTGTTGCACAGATTAAATTTCATGTAAATCATCCATGCTAACACACACGTCTTCTATTTTTATTTTTTTGACATTTCACTCTCTATAGATATATTTTTCTATGTACTGTATTTTTAAATATATTCGAGTTTCGAAGTTTCTCGCTCAAGTTCACATGAGACCTAAAGCGCATCCTGTTTGCTTAAAAGCGCAACGTTTCGTTGTTATTCTGAGTGCACACAAATAAACGTAGAGTCTTTACAGATTCGAAAGATGTATTAGGCTACTTTTATCTGTATGACCAAAAATGACGGAGATTTTAAGAGCAAGTGAGCGCACCGGAGCCTGTCCTGCAGCAAACGCGCTTCCACACAAACACTTCAATAGCGCACATTTCTCTAGGTTAACATCATATTGAGCGGCCATGTAAAGTTGCTACTACATACATCTTTCAGATGAAAAGCCATATTTGAGGTTGATGAATGATAGGTGAGCGTTTGGATGTCCTGCCCGATTGTATTACCACATAGACCAGCCGTTAACAATCTGTCCATCACGGACTGCGAGCCTCTAGTTCGAAGACTCGTTCTCGCCCCCTACAGTGCAATTCGGCTAGGTACACATCCGCGCTAAAATATCAGGGTGAAAGTCATCATAGCTTGCGTAGTATAGACCCAGCTCCCAACCCAACTTTGAGAATAGATTAACGGCGATATTTTTTTTATCGCCGATAAGAGTCTCACGTTAACGCAGCACGTTAACGCCGATAACGGCCCACCACTAATAAAAATGTAAATAAATAAATGTTATTTAAAATAATAAATACACTTTACTATTTGACATAACTCTCTACATATGCCAATGGCAATGTTACTTTTCTAAATCTAATTATTGGAAAATTAGTTAACTAAGTTAAAAGTTCCTGGTCTTATTTTACATGAGTCATCTGTGCATGTCAAAAAGCATTTGAAAATAAATAGTATTTAAAAAAAAGTTGACTAAATAAATATATTAAGACTTTCAACGTATGCCAATGGTAATAATGCTGCTTTTTCACATCTAACCATTGATAAATTATTTAACTACAGGAAAAAAAAATTATGCTGAATCGCATACAACACTTGCTTAAAAATAGCCTATAATATTCTTAGTCTTATTTTGATTCATCAGTGCACCTCATGCATGAATGAATGAATAAATCAACAAACAAACAAATAAATAAATGGCTAGAATATTCTTATCTTAGTCTTATTTTTTATGATTAATTTGTGCATTTGTAAAAAAAATAAAAAAATAATAATAATAAAATATAACCTAAAATATAAACAACTCCAGTTCTGATAAATAAAATCACATCTTTGTAATTTCAGAGTGATATAGAGAGTCATATTACTGAAGTAAAATGGGTTGTGAATGGCGTCTAACGTGGCTAAAGAGCATTCAGAACAGAAATGCAGCAGACACATGCTGGAGTGATAATGTGCTAGATGGATGCGTTTGGGGTTACAAGGCCAGAGACCAGGATGAGAATCAGGGTGGAGGGACTCGTTTTACAGAGGCACAGGGCAAAGTCTGGAGAGTCTATCACACACACACACACACACACACACACACGCACGCACGCACACAGACACACACACACACACACACACACACACACACACACACACAGACACAGCACACACACACACACACACCACACACACACACACACACACACAGCACACACACACACACACACACACACACACACACACACACACACACACACAGACACGCACAACACACACACATTCACGCACACACACACACACACACACACATCACCACACACCACACACACACACACACACACACGCACACACACACACACACACACACACACACACACACACACACACACACACACACACACACACACACGGGACGGCAGACATCTGCACCTGCGGCTCTGAGCCGTCTCTGAGCGTCTGCTTCTGTCATTATGGGTCCTGTGAGGTCAGGGAGTGTCTGCCAGCGTGCCAACCGTCAAATAATCACAGCCTGTGTCCATGTGCCCCACTTCTCTCGTCACATGATATAATTACTCATATAAAAACAACCGCAACAGTATAAACAAAAAAACCTACAATATCTGAGGGCACCACAAGAATCCAGAAAATCCCGTGCAACGCCACACAACCACAGCTAGAGAAATACACACATTCAACGCTTACCGAAACACTGGAGAGCAAAACACACCCCATACGGATCTCAACGCACTGCTCCAGGAACACATCAGAACATTACAGCTTTGTCTCTTCACAGAACGATGACATATTGTTAATCAGGCCAGCTGGGTGAGCGTCAAACCACTGGCACAGAGAGACGTGGAGCCACACTTTCTGCAGGAGGTCGCGACCCCGCAGAGGTCAGCGGGGGAATCTGTGGAACTATGACATCATCTTTATTTCCCATTTGAATCACACAAGCATTATTTTTCATTATTGTTTAGAGTGGTTTTTGAGTTGCATGTTGATGTGTTGTTACTAGGGTGTTTTCGATGGTTGCTATGTGGTTTCTTACTGGCGTGAGTCGACCGAGTCCACCCTCAAGTGAGTTTCTGGTCTTGTAAATATGGATCCGGTCCCACTTTCAATTATGTCTAAAGCACAAGCGGTGCAGGGATTCGCACACCATCCAGTTCAAAATGAGATCCTTAAATAAACAACCAACAGCTTAAAGTGTCATAAGAATTTGCTGGTCTATTTAAAAATGAAATAAAATAATAATAAAACAGTAAACAAAAAGGTAAACCAACAATTAAAATCTTAAACTGGCATAATATGATTTGCTGGTCTAAAATAAATACAAAAATTAATAAACATAAGTAAACAATCAATCCGCAGCATAAGCTGGTCACTATATTGTAAGGTAAATAAATAAATGAACAGCTTAAATTGGCTGGTCTACATTTAAATATTAAATTAAATAGTTACAACTAATTTCTTAACTGTCCTAAGATGGCTTGCTTGATCTGGATTCTTTCAAAATGTTTTTTTTAAGCAGAATAAGTTCAGTATCTCTGGTTAGGAGACTCGAACCTCTCTTTTCCGTCGGTGTTAGTAACAGTCTAACGGCTGTTGATCTGAGGCTGAAAGCTTGGTTTATTGGGCACCACTGCGGGGCCGCTTCTCCCAGGAGCCTCTTTCTCAGCGTGACGTCTCCGTCTAGGGGCCGCGGTGCAAGGCTGAAGGAGAAATGGAGAAAACAGAGATGTGTTAGCAAAATCTGTCGACCAAACAACTCACACATACACACTGAGTTAAGTCATTTAACTGTGTATTAACCCTTATTGCTCAGAGGTTAATTAATAAAGTCATGCATCATGTAAACATCTACTTTTCTCAGATGTTGCATCTTACACTGGTTAGGTGAAATAAAAATACACAGTCAAAAACGGTTACACGTTAAGAGCGTAAGGCTATAAAATGAATAAGAATAGCAGCTCAGATCATTTGTTTTGGGGAAAATTGTAGAAGTTTTCATATTATTAATAAGTTAAGAGTTTCTGGTGTCTTTTTCCTCAGGAGAAACATTTGAGAACTGTCTCCATTTGCTTTTCATTTAATCTCATTGCAGCCTAAGGGAAACAAATGAATTACAGATATTCTTTCCTGTGGATTTGAATGAGTGTTTATGATGTTAACAGCAATCTACAAGCTCACGTTTGCATGTAAATGCCATGTTTCCATGTGCTACACATACAGCTGAACGCACTGCTCCTACAGGCAGTGTAACACAGAAGGAAACGTCCCGAGTGTTTTGCGCTGCCACAGTAAATCATCTCTAATGAATGAATGGTGTATATCTGCATGAGAGGAGTGCCGTAGATCCCCGAGCCCCAGAGAGCCCAGGAATTCTGAGCAGAACGGATAAATCTCACACTCCTCCAGAGCTGCTCGGCTTTCTGCTCAGAGAAAAACACCCACAGACGAGAGAGCGAAAATGCTCTACAGTCTCTAATAGACACTGCCCTCTGAGACATTTTACAGCATTATTTTTAACATTTTAAATGTACACTTATGATAACTTTTTAATTTATGAAATGACTCAAGGCGGATGTGGCAGGGCATACAGACCATCACAAATTACAGGGGCTGTGCTACTACTACAGGGACTAATTACTCCGCCCAACTGGCGGAGGAGCTGAACTGCTTCTGTGCACATTTCGAGGAAACCCGGTAAAATACAGTCTCTTCACTTGAGCCTATACCAGCAGGAACCCTCTCTGCACTCACCTTACAGGAGCATGAGGTGAGAAGGCTGCTAAGGTCAGTGAGCCTGAGAAAAGCCACTGGCCCAGAAGGAGTCCCTGGGAAGGTACTCGGGGCAAGAGCTGACCAACTGACACTGGTTTGCACCAATATCTTCAATCAGTCCCTGTTACAAGCCATCATACCACACTGCTTGAAGTCAGCTACCATCATACCAATCCCCAAAACATCTTTACCGAGGAGCCTCAATGACTACCACCTAGCGGCGCTTACACCAGAAATCATGAAAGGCTGGTCTTGTGTCATATCACAACTGGAGCAGTTGTGGCCTAATGGTCAGAGAGTTGGACATGTAACTCGAATGTTTATAAGTATAGGCTTTGGTAGTGTAGGATGGTTCGAATGTAGGTCCAGCACTCTCTCCATCCTCAATACCACGACTGAGGTGAGACCCTTGAGCAAGGCACCGGACCCCCAACTGCTCCGGGTGTGTGTTCACAGTGTGTGTATATTTGTTCACTTCTCACTGTTGTGTGTGTGTGTGTACATGGATGGTTTAATGCAGAACACCTTACTTGGCCACACGTCACGTCCTTTCCTTATTAAAGCCAATCTCCCCTTCACCCCTGATGAGCATCAGTTCGCCTACAGAACGAATAGATCTACTGAAGATGCTATAGCTCTACACACTGTTCCGAGTCACCTGGAAAAACATGGAAATTATGTTAGGATGCTGTTCATCTATTATAGTTAATACCCTTTTATTCCCATTCTGGTTAGTTCTTACAAACCTAAGTCTTCCGATACTCCCCTGTCACCAGGGTTGGGTATCGAAACCCGGTACCAACATGGCACCGGTACCTACGTAACCGGTATGTACCGAACCGAATCAGAATGCAGATTTCGGTGCCACGCCTGAACGATCACTTGAAATATTTGTCCTTTGTTTCTCCGAAATGTACATAAGAAGCATCATCACCGGCGCTGCATGTGAAAAATTATTTCCCAACTGAGGAAATGCACATGAACTGAAAAAAGAACAACTTAGCAACACCCTGGCAACTGCTCTAGCATATTGTCATATATTGTCAATATTATCATATTGACTTGGCAACACTATAACAGTTTAAGATTGCTTGGAAATACTCCAAACACATTAGCAACTGCATAGAAACACCCTAGCAACCACGATAGCAGCATAGCAGCCATATTATTGAGACTTTGGATAACTAGAACACCTAAAGATCGGGGATTCAATCTTCGAAACTGCATATCAACACCCTGGCAACTACTCTAGCACCATAGCAAACCATATTATAGATACTTTGCATAACTAAATCAACTCAAGATCACTTGGAATCATAGCATATCATATCGACTTGCTATCACTGGAACACCTTAAGATTTCTTGAATCACTCAGAACACATTGACAACTGCATAAAACCATTGAAACCACTCTAGCATTGTAGTAAATATTCCTGGCATTGCTGGAACATCTTAACAACCATATCACAGACAAGTATCATTACTGAAACACCTCAAGATTGCTTGGACTCACTCAGAATACAATAGAAACACCTTTAAGACCACTCTAGCATCATGGAAACCATATTATAGATACTTGGTATCGCTGCAACACCTCAAGATTGCTTAGAGTTACAAACAGAGTTAAAATACATCAGCAACTCCATATAGCAACACCCTGGAAACCAGTCTAGCATCACAGCAGCACATTATTAAGGGGAAGCCACTCATAAAGTACTGCATTAAAAGGCTGTGCATCAGCACTATATGGAGCACTTGACACAATTAAGCTTTGTCTAGACGACTTTAAAACCATTGAATTCCTACAGATTAGAAAGCCCAATTAATCTAGACGAGTTGGCAGAGGTACAGGAGACAGAGACAGGACTCTAATACTGTGGTTGTGTGGAGAAAAACATGCATTAAAACTACATTGGAAAAGGAGGGAAATGTCAACAAATGTCATATAAAACAAAATACAGCCCAGTCACGGCTCTCTCCAGCAGCAGGAGGGCTGTTTATTTGTGTCCTCGCTCAAGAGTGACTGTGGTAGGTACAGCGCAGGATGATATTGCTGTAAGGTTATATGCAGGAGTATTTTGAAATGACACACAGTGGTTTTCACACCAGCGGGACGTGTGTGGGACGACTATGACACACACACACACACACACACTCACACTCTCTCTCTCTCACACACACACACACACACACACACACACACACACACACACACACACACACACACGCTCTCTCACACACGCTCTCTCACACACACAGACACACACACAGACACACACACACACACACACACACACACACACACTCTCTCTCTCTCACACACACAGACACAGACACACACACACACACACTCTCTCTCACACACGCTCTCTCACACACGCTCTCTCACACACACAGACACACACACACACACACACACACACTCTCTCTCACACACACAGACACACACACACACACACACACGCTCTCGCTCTCACACACACACACACACTCTCGCTCTCACACTCACACACACACACACACACACACACACACACACACACACACTCTCTCTCTCACACACACACACACACACACACACACACACACACACACACTCTCTCTCACACACACACACACACACACACACACACACACACTCTCTCTCACACACGCTCTCTCACACACACAGACACAGACACACACACAGACACACACACACACACACACACACTCTCTCTCACACACGCTCTCTCACACACGCTCTCTCACACACACAGACACACACACACACACACACACACACACGCTCTCTCACACACACAGACACACACACACACACACACACACACACAGCTCTCGCTCTCACACACACACACACACACTCTCGCTCTCACACTCACACACACACACACACACACACACACACACACACACACTCTCTCTCTCACACACACACACACACACACACACACACACACACACACTCTCTCTCACACACGCTCTCTCACACACACAGACACAGACACAGACACACACACACACACACACACACACACACACACACACACTCTCTCTCTCACACACACACACACACACACACACACACACACACACACACACACACACACACACTCTCTCTCACACACGCTCTCTCACACACACAGACACAGACACAGACACACACACACACACACACACACACACACACACACACACACACACACACACGGGTGGGCTGATGGCAGGTAATGCCCGTGTCACTGCGGCAGAAACCTCCGGAGACAAGAGCTGGGCAGCATGTCATGGAAACCAAACACAACCAGGGTAAATGTGAGAATAAAACAGCAGCGATGAGATAATAAAGATATGAGCTCAGAGAATTATTTCCCCTCATGTTAGTCCAAATCTACGAGACACATAAGCAGACATTTTAAATAATCTTCATGCTGTTCAAAAAAATAACACTGAAAAAAACAGCAGAGAACAGAGGCAAATAACTAAATGAAATAATTTGTTATCAATAGGAAATACTCCAATAAATACAAATAACTCCTGCAGTATGTTCCAACTCTTCTTGGAAATATGACATGACAGGTTCAATATGCAGAAGTGCTAATACAATAAACAATATAAATACAGCAATATAAACAGTAAGTAGTCCAATAAATATAATTCAATTGACTCATTCTGTATTAACAAGTTATTCTTGGAAAAGTTGCATGCTAGTTTCAATATGCAGAAATGCAAATAATAAAATAAATAATTAATTAATTAAATACAATTGACATACATTTAATGAAAATGTATTTATTTAAAATGTAAAATAAATAGTAAATATTAAATAATAATATAACAGAAACAGACTTATTAGAAAAGTGTTATTATAATAAATAATTTAAAAAATATATACAAATAAATACATATTATAAAAAAACATTTATTTATACAATATAATGAAATAAATAGTAAATATTATATAATTTAATAATATAAGCAGTCTTTTTGGAAAGAGTAAGACAGACAGACAGACAGACAGACAGACAGACACACACACACACACACACACACACACACACACACACACACACAGAGACAGACAGACAGACAGACAGACACAGACACACACAACACACACACACACACACACACACACACACACACACACACACACACACACACACACACATACACACACACACACACACACACACACACACACACAGAGACAGACAGACAGACAGACACAGACACACACACACACACACACACACACACACACACAAGAAAATAAATAGTAATATAGCTCAGTTGACTTGTGCATTATAATCCAAGCCTTCTTAAAAAAGTGGCATGCCAGTTTTAACATGCAGAAGTGTACAAATAAAATATAATAATAAAAAACGATATAAATAGAATAAGTTAAATAATCGAATTGCCCAATAAACAGGCCAATATATATCAGTGTTACTTTTTTCTAAATCGTATTTAAACCTTGTGTCTTGGTAACTAGAACAGAAATAGTAGAATAGTGTTGTGCTCTGGATATTGATATGAACGTGCTGAAGACTATTAGAAGTGGACACAAGTGTAGTTTGAGCAGGTTTCTCTCTGAGACCGACACGTTCACATGTGCAGCACATTTACGCCCTCTTGTGAACTGCAACGTCGCAATTGTGTTGCTTAATTTAGAAACTTTTCCGAGCATCCTAGCGACTATTTCCTCCAGAAGCACCTAGTAAACGAATTTAGCTGTTTTTCAAATGTATTTGGCAACTGTTGATACGTGACTCAAACAATAAAAGACACACATTTAATATTTAAATTACACAAAAAGAGGAAACCAAAGATGCCTAGCACTACACACATCACGTGAATTACGTGCTGCTATTTGCAATTGTTTAATAATAATAATAATAATTGTTCATTTATGATACACTTTGTGGTAACACTTTATTTTAAGGTGTCATAATACGGAGTAATTACCTAATTAAGTGCTTAGTAGTAGCCATTGCACTTACATGAAACAAAACATACTGACCATGTAACTAATTATGGAACCGCCTGTACTTCCAGTTTGTAATTATGTATTAATGTATGCTATATATGATGTAATATGCAGCTACAGACCGAGTCGGTTACACAGGTACAAGTGCACTCAAGTACAATCTTGATACACTTTATTTTAAGTAGCTTATGTCTGTGTACTTACATTTATAATTACGTTGTATAAAGTCTGCAACACATACAGGTGCATCTCAATAAATTATAATGTCGTGGAAAAGTTCGTTTATTTCAGTAATTCAACTCAAATTGTGAAACTCGTGTATTAAATAAATTCAATGCACACAGACTGAAGTAGTTTAAGTCTTTGGTTCTTTTAATTGTGATGATTGTGGCTCACATTTAACACAAACCCACCAATTCAAGTCGAGAAGCTGGTTGCCTTCAACTTTTAAGTTCTCAACGTTAGATCTTTTACAGTGTATGGTAATGTTTATTATAAGCGCTGTAGTTATGTCACCTGTCACTTTAAACGCCCGAGCTCTTTAACGTTGGATGGATTTTGATTGCCTGTCAATGTTCTTCTCAAATAATTATTAAAATGAGAATATGGGCATTATTAAAAGCCAAACTGCGGTTTTGAAATAATACCCAAATTAGGCGTTTGGTAAACAAAGCATCTTGGACTCTTTCTTTGGGGAAATCTATGTGTCAAACAGTGGCGGCTGCTGATCTTTTAAAGAGGGGAAGCTCATTTTCGGCCTAAATCATAAAAATTGTCCATTTATTTATATGTAAATTCTGCCCTACGTTCCTTTTCAAGAAAATGCTCTGTAACCCTGTCGTACCAACTAGGCGTCTTTTCCAGTGACTTGACCAGTGTCCTCTCAATGGCCAGCAGAGCTAGGCTGCTTAAACGGCCTTGGCCCATTGTGTTACGGGTGTAGGACTTGAGCCGCTTTAAACAGGAGAAGCTCCTTTCTACACCTGCTGTGCAGTTTGCTAGCTGGCTAGTTCAGACTATATGAATTAATGAACAAACGATCTAATATATATATATATATTCAACTCAACGGGAGGAAATGTGGGAATTATGTTAAACTGAAACAATGAATGTGGTATGAAATTGTGTGAAATATACGATGAAGGTTGCAGCAGTTTGTCTTTCGACTACACATGCAAAATCCGCGATGGGACTGAGTTGGAAATGGAGACACAGAGTGATACGCGTCATAATCTGAAGACCACGCCCACGCCCACACCAACCGTCTCTTTGCATTGCGAGAAGCTGCCGCCTCCTTGTCATTTATTTATAACAAAAAAAAAAAAAAAATGTCTACAAGCTGATATGTGACAATGTGTATAGCAAACAAGCTAAAAAAAAAAACAATAAATACGTTTTTATAAGCTGTCGACCCCAAAAAACGAGCGTTTTAGGACATAAAAGTGGATTAAAAAGAGATGACAGACCCTCCAATCATCACGCAGACGCTCGGAGTCCGGGCCAGCCCACTCCTCCATTCATCCCAGAGACGCTGAGCGTCCGTGGGCGGGACATAATCGCAGCATTATCCAATGACCGTCTTGTTTCCAAGCACTGAAAAAAACTGTTTAAAGCAGCCCCATTGAAGTCAATGGACGCTGGGCTTCAACAGAGTAATGCACTGTACGCTACGGGAATGAATGAGAAGGAAATCGAGTCAGCCGACCTAAGTAGCTGATTCTGAACGAAATTGTTTTCGTTCGAGATGAACGTGTTTAACGCATTTTTAGTCAATAAAATGTTAACATAATAGTACATATATTTGACCATTCATTTTTTTTTACAATTATAGGGGAAGCTGAGCTTCCCTTGCAGTCTTAAAGAAATCGCGGCTGGTAAAGTATGTAAGTAAAAAATCAGAGGTGCCAACAGGCCAATACATTTCCCAGAAATACCTTGAAAAGATTTCATGGATGTCAGTGACCTCTTTGATATGATTCAATCCCACTATTTAAGCCAAGATACGGGTCCGTGTTGGGCGAGCGTGTCGGGCTGTTAGAGCGCTTAAGTGTTTTTATATTTTACGACTTTCCAGTACTGGGAGCTTGGAAAGTCAGAGCAGAACTGCTTACTAATCACTAATTAGCACGGCCGACAGTGGGGCATGTGAGGTGTGTCAGCGCGTCTGGACCCACACGTCACGACCGACGAGCATTTCCCATAAATCCCTGCTGCTTTCATGTGTGTGGTTCACAGCCGGTCCGCCTGGAAAGTTTGACACAGGAGAGAGCCAGAGCCAATTAGTGCATTCATCCCCCGCGGCAGAGCCCGAATACCAGCGAATATCGCTTCTCTGGAACCCAGCCGTGGGCTTTACCCGGGACGCCAGCAGCAGCACGGCGGTCCAAATCCTCTCCACCATCTCAGCTCATCTCTCTCCTCTAAAGATGCACATAAATCTCCACTGCAGGCGTCTCATCTGTCTTATGTCCCTCGTGCTGGCAGCAGCCGGTCTCTGAGATCCACCGGCCATACAACTCAAGAACATCAAACACTGAGCAGAGGATTTATCTGATAGTTACAATACAGATAAATTATGTGAAACTGTCCGTTGCATGCTTAAGAGTAAACCACTGTGTGGAAAAAGGCACTTTAGAGCAAAAAAAAAAGCTTATTGCTTTTATTTAAAAAAGAGCCAGCAATATATAGAAAAACTGCACTAAATATGTACAATTAACAATAATTATTAT
This sequence comes from Schizopygopsis pylzovi, assembly GCA_027422435.1. Classification (NCBI taxonomy): domain Eukaryota; kingdom Metazoa; phylum Chordata; class Actinopteri; order Cypriniformes; family Cyprinidae; genus Schizopygopsis; species Schizopygopsis pylzovi. Next base: position 2,665,267 of record CM049818.1, on the reverse strand, counting down.
TATTTGAATAATATTAAGAATGAAAAATGAGCAACATGTAATATGGCCTATTAGTCCATTGTTACAGTTACAAGTAATAATTCAAATTATTGAGTGAATACAAACGGTTGGGATTCTGTTATCACTAGAATATCACACTCTTATCAGCCAATCAGAAACAACTGTTGTGTGTGTGTGTGTGTATACACAGACAGACAGACAGACAGAGAGACAGACAGACAGAGAGACAGACACACAGACACATACACACACATAGACACACAGAGACACACACACAGACAGACACACACAGACAGACAGACAGACACACACACACACACACACACACACACAGAGACAGACACACACACACACAGACAGACACAGACACAGAGACACACACACACAGACAGACACAGACACAGACACACACAGACACACACACACACACACACACACACACACACACAGAGACAGACAGACAGACACACAGAGACAGACACACAGAGACAGACACACAGACAGACACACACACACAGACAGACACAGAGACACACACACACACACACACACACACACAGACAGACACAGACACAGACACACACACACACACACACACACACACACACACAGACACACACACACACACACACACAGACACACACACACAGACAGACACAGACACACACACACACACACAGACAGACACACAGAGACACACACACAGACAGACACACAGAGACAGACACACAGAGACAGACACACAGACAGACACACACACACAGAGACACACACACACACACACACACACACAGACAGACACACACACACACACACACACACACACACACACACACACACACAGACACACAGACACACACACACACACACACACACACAAACACAGACAGACACAGACACACACACACACACACAGACAGACACACAGAGACACACACACAGACAGACACACAGAGACAGACACACAGAGACACACACACAGACAGACAGACAGACACAGAGACACACACACAGACAGACACACACACACACACACACACAGACAGACACACACACACACACAGACACACACACACACACACACACACACACACACACACACACACACACACACACACACACACACACACACAATTAACACTTTTATTCAGCAAGGATGCATTAAATTGACAGTGAAGATGTTTATAATGTTAAATAAATACTGTTCTTTTGAACTTTCTCTTTATTTAAGAATCCTGAAAATAAAAATGCATCACGGTTTCCACAAAAATATTAATAATACTTCCACAATGCATTTGTTTTCAACATTGATAATAAAACATGTTAATTAATAATCAAAATATGAATATAATCTCAATTATACTAAAATAACCCCGATTAAGGCCCATCCTCATGTGCCTAATTGCTTTTATAAAACATTGCCAACAGTATACATGCTTATTTTTTAAATAATAATCACAATGAAGAATTGTACATCCAGGTAATATGGGTTAAAAACAGGGTGTTTGCAGTCTTGTAAAATGTGAGCCTGCTGAAGGCAAAAATAATGTAATATCACTGCTCAACAATAATCATCCAGAAGCTCTACATCATTTGACAACAAACAGCTCTGGCAACATTGTGTTAAAACAGAAGCAGAGAGAATGGAAAATATGAATCCCTGAGGCTTTTCACTTATTCACACACTCTAGTAATACATTAAATGTCAAACATGAGCCAGGAAAACATGCCTGTACACATCAGGGTGGAGCGGGGGGGTTCTAATGACTGCGGTTCAATCGTAACAAACAACCAATGAGCCGCTTATGACACAAATCAACAATCAAGAGGATTCTGAAGAAGTGCAACACTGAGGGATGAAGTCACTTACTGTCACACTGTGGCAAGCCGGTTTAACATTTAATCTTAAAATGTACAAGTATCTATTTAAGTTCTACTAGTACTTATTCTTCAGCTAGTGCTTATTCTTTAGCTAGTGCTTATTCTTTAGCTAGTGCTTATTCTTCAGCTAGTGCTTATTCTTTAGCTAGTGCTTATTCTTTAGCTAGTGCTTATTCTTTAGCTAGTGCTTATTCTTTAGCTAGTGCTTATTCTTTAGCTAGCGCTTATTCTTTAGCTAGTGCTTATTCTTTAGCTAGCGCTTATTCTTTAGCTAGTGCTTATTCTTTAGCTAGTGCTTATTCTTTAGCTAGTGCTTATTCTTTAGTTAGTGCTTATTCTTTAGCTAGTACTTATTCTTTAGTTAGCGCTTATTCTTTAGCTAGTACTTATTCTTTAGATACGAGGGTTTGTTATTTTGTCTAGTAACTTTTTAAAGATAGTAGTACTTATTCATTAGATACTGGTTATTATTTTTTAGATCATCATACTCTATTAGATACCTATTGAATAAACACTGGTACTTATTCATTAGATACTAGTACTTATTTCAATAGTGACTAGTAACTATTGTACTGTTACTAGTCACACATTTCTTACCATTGATTTTGATGAAGAACTATCATTCAAATATCAACTATTCAGATCTGACTAGTATGTACGGCAATGCTGACTAGTATCTTTTTAAATTTTACTAGTAAGTATTCATTAGGTGGTAGTACTTGTTTAATAAATATGAATAAGTATACTAATATATTAGATACTAGTATGTATTTAATAGATACTAGTAGTTATTCATTACAAGTTCAAGTTCAAGTTCTTTATTGTTCGTCACATACACAATCATACAAGTATAATCAGTAGTGAAATGCAAGTAGAATTGAAGAAAAATACAGCATTAACATGAGGAAAGTGAGGAGAAAAAAAATAACACCCAGACTATGCTCCTTGGGGAGTACAGTGTGAGAACAGGAAAACACCTCAGCAACACAAAAGCACATACACGACATAGCCACAGGGGAAGTGAATCCGGCCCAGCAAGCAGCCATCTGATCCCGCAGCCACTGATCCGGCGCTGGTCAGACCCGCTTGACCAGGCCAGCGGATCGAAGCGAACAGAGGCGAATGGTCGGGGGGGGGGGGGGGGGGGCAATGTCTGTAATGTCTGTAGGGTGGGGGAGGAACGCAAGAGCGTCTAACTGTATTGCTCTCCCGGGGTTTATACCAGCAACAGCCTTGCCAAGGCCACTGTAGGGGAGCCAGAAAAAGATAAGATTGTTTTGTCTTTGGGGCGAGTAAACATTCCAATTTTTGCAGGCTACTCTCTGTCCATTTTGACCATTTTGGTCTCCATTTTAATCAATTTCCCTTTGTAAAGCCATGAACTTCTCCTTGGTAGAATCCATATTGCGATTATAGTTCAGTCTCAATGCTGACCGCTCTTCCCACAGCTTCAATCATACGGGCAGCCTTGTGGGGCTTTGGACAGCTGTTCCCGTTTTCTGAATTCTTCGATAACCCAGGGAAAAGCCTAATCCAATCAGCAAAAGACCTGTTATCATGGTAGTATTACATACTAGTACTTAATTATTAGACACTCTTAATCATAATTGTTACTAACAAAACTTATCATACTAGTCACAACAGATGTTTTACTTGTCTTATGTTATGATGACCAGTCAGAACGGCCACTAAGTTCAACTGAAAATCATACAAAAAAATAAAAATAAATACAAGTAAAGTTTGGAATAAGTACTAGTAAGACGTGTTAACTAGTATCTAATAAATAAGCACTAGTAACTAATCAATAATTACTAGTATGTAATATATGCTAGTATCTATGTAATAGGTACACGCATTTAATGATTAACTAATAATAGGTACTAGTATCTAAAAAAAACCAAGGACTACAAGTTTATAAAGATAGGTACTAGTCACAATTAGAATAATAGTCAGAAATGAATAATTGAAATCGATCTCCATAGTAGTCAAAAGCCAAATTTGGTATGCGTTACTAGTAACAAGAGAATATTACTAGTCACTACTGAAATAAGTACTAGTGTCTAATAAATAAGTACTAGTATATATTTACATACTAGTGTCTAATAAATATATCTAATGTATAAGTACTAGTATATTTACTAAGTACCAGTATTTAAAGAATAATTACTAGTGTCTCGTTAATAAGTACTAGTATCTAATGGTGAACTGGTATCTCATAAGTATCTAAATCAGGGGTATTTAACTAAAATGTACAGAGGTCCAGTTAGAGAAAATTTCTTGAAGCAAAGGTCCGGAAAATCATAATGTCTTACTATTTAGTGTGATAGCTTATATATTTTATAGCTTTTATATATTTATAAGTAGCCTAGTTGTTGTTTCAGCATCTGCATGTAATAAATACCTGCCTAATCAAATTAATTCAGAACAATTCAAAAACTTGTTGACAATATTTATTGTCATGTTACATAGAACTGAACATATATGTATGACTGTAGATATGTATGTTTTTTTCATTAACAAAATTAAAGTAGGGCTGCACTTCAAAATAAGAGAAAATAAATAAAATGTGAAAATTGTGTATGTTCAAATAAAGTGCTTAACTTCAAACAAATAAAATAAAGGGAGGAAAAGCTTGAATTTCTCCTTTTCTGTTTTATATCTTGACTCAACAATCGCAACCAATTTACAAATAATTAATTTCAACACATCTTAACAATTGAACAGTTTGAGAATATCACCAGTTTCTACCGCTCTTATATCCCACTCCTCCGCTGTTGGAGAACGCATTTGTTCCTTATTTTTATCTCCCTTTCTCCGTCTCACTCGCCTGTTTCTCAACTTTCTCCGGCGCAGTCGTCTGTATCTCTCCTTTTGTTTTCTACATGTATCGCTATCTTTCTTTTTCTTTCTATCGTCTTTTCATGTGTTACTAGCCGCGAACTCTCTCATCTGTCTGCACTCTGTCGAGTCGCAATGTTTACCAGACTTGATTGGCTGAGTGGTATCACGTGGGATGGCTTAACTCGCATGCAATTGGTCTGTGCGTTTCCACTACCACCACAGTAAAGACAAAAGCTGCGCCGGTTGATATAGAAGCGCCCCGTCAGGTTTTAGATCATAACCTTATATTTTGGCTGTAGGTCCGGGTCCGTGTGGGACGGCTTTTGGGTCCGGACCCGGACCGCGGTCCGCCTGTTAGTGACCTATGATCTAAATAGTATCTAAAAAAAATATTGCTAAATAATAATAAACACTAGTAACAAACAAAGTACCTACCTAATGGAATATTTAAAAGTAGCTCAAAATAAATAAGTACGTACTAGTAGCATGAATATAGATACTAGTAGGCCTAGGTTTGATAGATTCAATGTTAATATGGCTTGCCATACACTTCCCTTCTGAGTTCGCCCTCTATAAACCAACATCAGAGACGAATGGACGACCTCCAAGCTCGGGATAAACGAAGAGTCTGAATGTCTTTGAATTAAAAACCACTCTCAAGTGGCATTAAACACAAACCCCATCCAAAACAGCACCACCTCAATGGAGACACAGGACAGATGAGTGTTATCCAATGGGAATTTGGCTAGTTAAATGATGAAACCTCAGGCGTTTGGGAATAAGGTTTAGTCTAGGCAAACTGCGATGAGTCAGCCGTTCCAGACAGGTACCATATGACCTAGAGAGCCTGAGCTGAAGGTAAAGAGTTAGGCCTGCCGTGAGTCTCATCTGGCAGTCGGTTCTGGGTCATTATCTGCTATACGGAGCGCTGATTTATAACGGCATGGTCTTGTTACGTCAATTCATTAACAAAGCTGAGAGGCAGGAAATAGGGATATCTGCCAGGAAATTAAAAACTGGAGACGATATAAAGTGAGAGCAAAAAAAGAAGAATATCATGGACGTTTTGGCAGCACCTCAGAAAAGAGTCAGTGGGTTTATTTATGGCACGAAAGCAATCGCTGTAAAATAAACATAGCATATGGCTCCGTTCTACAAACTAAAGAGCTGCCTTGCGGTCTACTTAGGGAGCCTAATTTTTAAAGTAGGCAACATTCTAACTGAAATTAAACCCTAATAAGTGACTGGTTTGAAACACCCTACATAGGCAATAACTTGTGTCATACACATAGCACTCTTAACATTAAAGGTGCACTAAGCAATTTTTGAAAACCGCTTTTGACCACAGTGTTGAACCGTGTCCCAAAACAACCTTGCAGCCAATCAGCTGTGAGGGGGCGTGTCTTGTTATGATAGAGAGAAGAGGGCGCTCGATTTGAGTGCACAGGATGGATATTAGCAGATCGATTATAGAGAGATATATATAAGGAAAAATATCGGAGCAGAGGTGGAGAGAACTCAAGGAGCGGGAAGGCCTGGAAGTGGACGCTGAGGTTACGTGTTTGTTCTTGATAGGCGAGTAATATTGATTTTGCTTTGTTTCACATAACTTATCTGTGTTGGGTTTTGTTTGAATATGCGTGTCGTCTTCGCTTGTTTCCATGATCGTCGTTATGCCAGGGTTGTGTACGTACGTTTGGGGCGGCGATATCAAAATAGGGGCGAGGTCCTGTTGGGCTATGGGCGTATTTGTCTTGGTGCGTTTAAATATCAACATCGTTTGGCAAAAATCGCTTTTAATAAGAAACTATTTCAAGAGAGTTCAGCGTTAAGATAATAACGGGAGACTCTAAGCAATTACACAGTAGCTACACGCAAATACTGTTTTTAAAAAGCCTGTTTGTAATTAGACAGAACTGTTTTTATTGTTACTTTTGGGTTTTTAAAAATATATATTTGTATAAGCATTCATCCCACTTCCTCCACCAGATTAGATTTTTATTACAATGCATTATGGGATCACCTTCTCTGTAAAATATATTTAAAGGATAGGCCTAATTGCTATATATTAGATCAAACGTTTCAACGACATTATCAACGGTTTAATTAACCATAAAAGTTACACAAAAAAAATTGGTGTAAAAATAGTGAATTTTACAAATAATTACAAGGAAAAGGCAAGTAACATTAAATTAAACATTATATTTTGAAGTAGAAACACTGAAATACAACTTCAAAAAAGTATGATTTTTCCAGTGCATTTAGGAGCAGTGTTGGGGAAAGTTACTTTTAAAATTAATGCATTACAATATTGCATTACTTAATAAAAAAGTAACTAATTTACATGCATTACGTCACTTTTTGTCACCTGAGCTGGGCTTGCTTAGTTGACTTTAATAGCTAACACCAAAAAGTTTTATTTTAGGCAACTCTTAAAGCCCTTTCACATCAAAAGTGAAATAAATAAGGCACTACACTTACTCCTAATTCCTCTCAACATGGGGACAGGAGAGCTGCAAGTCAATACATGGGACAACAAAGTAACTCTTGTAAATGGAAAAGTAATGCATTACTTTACTAGTAACTTGAAAAAAATATTATCTGATTACATAACATGCGTTACTTCTAATACGTTACTCCCAACACGGTTTAGGAGTTAATTAGGAAGTCAGATAAAAACAATGTTTCTTTAACCACAAAACTTAGGAGGTCAAGATAAGATCATGATTGGTATCAGATGATTTCTATGGCACTCTAAATTGGAAGAAAACGACTCACCCATATTTTCCATTGGTTGGACAAACAGGTCTGGATGAAATCCAGTCTAGAATCACTACACATTAGTTTTGGGTCGATGTGAAGCGTGCAGAAACCCCGAATATCAGAGCTTTGGTTTGTCTCACACCCTGTATAACCTCAAAAAGACATAATTCACCTCATGAGAGGAGCAAGGACCACTTATCAGAGGTGAAGGCCTAATAAAACCGACAAAATGTCACATTCTCACCCCCACCCGAATCACAGCACTCCCAGTGATGGAAAAACTAAGTGAGAACAATTCAAACTATGGCCACGATCCGACCCAAAACCTCCCACGGAGCTCCCAGGATCCTTCAGGATGAGAGAGCCAACTCCCCTCGAGCCGTCAGAGACTCGCTTTGTCTAGTCGAACAAAAGAAAAGCAGAATGTATCAGTCTGGATATAATCCCAGCTGACTTGAACCTGAAAGGAGTCCAGGTTGAGACGCTTCCTCACACCCCGGGGCCAGTTGTTCAGAAAGTTTAATCTGGGTCAGAATGATCTGGATTTGGAAATCCCATGTTTTGCAATCCAGGATCGGTGACCCATCTTACTTTAGTGCTGGTTTTCAAAGCCAAACTGGATTAGATCACCCTGATCCACATACACACTTTTTCAGATTCCCAAATCTGGATTACCAGTGCTCTACGGAGCCCCTAAAGGCACACGCTGATGGGAAACAAATGCAGATGTTTTGTATTCTAGTTTTGCAATGCATTTACACAAATAACTACTTCTGACCGGTCCATCTCTGATGATTGTGTCTATGTAGTTTACAATCAGAGATTAAAAAAACAAAAGAAATTTTTTTTGGGGGATATATTACATGGCAATGGCAATTTTATTTATATAGCACTATTTACTACAACCAGAGTTGACCAATGTGCTTTACAATAGAATAACTAAAAACAGCAGTAACACAAAGAAAAATAAAACAGAAATACATTTTAACATGCAACAAAATCATCATAACATGCAACAAAAAACAGTGCTTCAACCAGGATAAAAAGCCTTATCGAACAGATAGGTTTTTAATTTAGACTTAAAAATAGCCACAGATGAAGCCACTCTAATAAACAAGGGCAAATCATTCCTGCACTTCCGCCTCGTCTTGGGAATAAACACGAGTCTCTGGTTAGAGGACCGAAGAGATCTGGTTACATTGTGCTCAATCAAGAAGTCAGAGATATATGAAGGAGCCATACCATTTAGTGACTTGTAGACGATAAGTACAATTTACTGTGTACCGCACAGGCAGCCAATGTAAAGACTGTAGAACCGGAGTAATATGATCCCGTTTATGACTCCTGGTCAGAAGTCTAGCCGCCGCATTTTGAACCAGTTGTAATCGGGATAAAGCTGTTTGACTAATCCCAGTATAGAGTGAGTTACAGTAATCTAATTTAGAAGTAATAAAAGCATGAATCACTTTCTCAAGATTTTTAAAAAGATAGAAAAGACTTAGCTTTAGACAGGAGCCGCAACTGATTTGACCACAGAATTCAAACTTCAGATGTTCATCAAATACCACACCCAAGTTTTTCACATGATGCTTAACACATGAGGATAACCCACCAAGATTTGCTTCGGCAGCCAACATGTTCAAATGTTGCATTTTTGGACCATTACATTCTTGTTCCTGAAATGCACCCTTCTGCTGGGATCAGAACAATCCTGTGTTTTTGGATCAAAAGCACCCCAATCTTACTAAAACGCTTTGAACAACACAAACTGAGGATTTAATCCAGATCAAAACCACGATTGGATTGTGTGATCTTAACCGAATTCAGATTTTTTAAGATTTGATCCAATCCGATGGCCAAAATCCCATCATATTACTATTGAATAACTGGCCCCTGACGTGCCGTGCCGCTGGACTCGAGGGCCGCTCTGGCTGAAGACCTCAGAAACCTTCAGCAACGCTCTGTGATTTACTGTAAAGATGCTCAGACATATTTCCCATAACACACGGTTCCTCACGCAGGAGGAGCGCGTTCCCACACACACCTCGAGGTTTGGTTAGCAGGATGGATTCCCAGCAGTCCAGAACGTTACAGGAATCGAGCGGAACGCTGGCATCTCCAGCAGACGTGCTTTGACTATTCAGTAATACGTGCGAATAAACACAGGTCAAAGGTTCAGGGTCTGAGAAAACGAAACATCCACAAATATGCATGAAATGAATTCTTTGTTTTCATGTGGTTCCACTTTCAGGAAATGTTTTGATTGAGCAGCTCTTCGTGGAAATATCAAGTAATACAGGCTTATTTTCTTTGCATCAGAAAAGGTTTACACATCTTGAGGCGTATATTGCTAATATAGTATCAAATGTACAACTTATTTTATATTTTTAGCAAAGTATTGTAGTTGCTTTAACTACTTAAACTAGTGTTTCCATGTCATAAATTGAATTCTATGTTCATTTTCAGAGATTCACTTACCTTCACACATACAGCCGTATACGAGGGTCCTGTAGGTGTTTGTCACAAGACAACAAAATATATTTTGCTTTTTATATATAAAAAAAATTATAATTTCAAATAAAAAAAGTCATAATCACTGTGAAACAAGCCCTCAATAAATCCAAGAAAACATTGAAACAAATACAAATTAAATAATTTACTAATAATAAAAAGCAAACATATAAAAGCTACATTTAAATTAAAAAACAACTTATTTAAAAGTAAAACTTATTTTGTATATATTTCATGTAATTTATAGATTTAAGCTATATTAAGTTGCTTTAAGGTTCGTGATATTTTTTTTAAATGCCACAAAACTTGCAGCAACTTCAACTAATCTACATTTGTGGAAGAAAAACATCCCAAACATGCGATTTATAAAAGCAGGCATTACATCGTTTGCTATCTGTGATGTTCTGTAAGTACTACAATCATTTTGAATGCTTGATTCGGTTTTTAATCATAAAAGGTTCATCAAATCAGTTTAATTACATATTCTAATTATATATATATATAGGTCCATTTCTAATGCTTTATTAATAAAGTAATACACTCAGACACAATAGAACTGCACTAAAGGTAAAGGATAAAAAAAATTCACATAAAAGAAAACAAATACAAATAATCATTTAAAATCTGATTGTATATTTATAACGTTAAGGGAAAGAGGACAGCTCATGTTACATTGACTGGAAACGTAAGAGCGCTAACGAGATGCTTTTTATCGTTAGTGTTGAGACTGACTGTAATTAGCATATCTGTTTAACTTCTGACCAATAAACAATGATGGACAGTTTTGACTAAAATATTAGAACTATTTCAAAAACACACTATAATTAATACAAAACAATCCCCTCAATGCGACTCTGGGAAGAGGAATTGAATTTAACGCTTGAGGAAAATACGTGGGATCTAATTACACTCATCATCCATAAATGCTAGCACACACTCGTTCAATTTAAGGTAGTGCATTGGTCTAGAACTAAACTAAACTAAATATTCCCTGGTTTTGACCCAACCTGCCTTCGCTGCGCTACTGAACCAGCCACATTACTGCATTCTTTCTGGTCCGGTCCGAAACTGTCTGTTTCTGGAGGAACATCTTCAATGCTTTTCTGTACCATTAGACCCCAACCCCTTGACAGCGTTGTGTGGCATTCTTCCCGATTCGATCAGCGTAAACACATTACAGGCTGACAGTGTAGCCTTTGCAATGGGCTTCTGATGTACATGCTCTCAGGATGGAGAAGATTCGGTTTGCAATAAAACAAAAGCCAAAACTGTTTTTTTGAAAGTCTGGAGCCTATTTCTGGAATATTTAAAGGAGACAACTGTATCTTAATTTTTTTTGTTTATTTTTTTTCTCTTTTTTTGTATTTTATTTTGTTACATACTGTATTTGAATGTATAACTATACATGATTTTTTGTTTTATTTTTTCTAATCCAAATTGGTATGTTATATGAAGATATGTGCAACATTATTAAATTTCACTTCTTTATTACATTTCACTTCTGATTATACCCTGTACAATTTATTATGTGACAAATAAAGAAGATATGTGCAACATAAAAAAAACATATTAGAACTATAAATGTTTTTTTACATTTCACTTCTGATTATACCCTGTATAATTTATTATGTGACGAACAAAGAAACCTTGAACATTGCTGTCGAAACCCTTTTATAATAGCTCATTCCAGTATTTTACACGAATCATAAAATGTCCAAATGAGGGATGCTTGTGGATTCCCCCCAGTTTTAATTTCATCAGATAACACTAATTAATGAGCAGAATTTGGGAAGTTTCAGGATCGTGTGTAACAGCACAGAAAAGTGAAATGCATGCTGCCCTCTTCAGGTGGAAAAACTAAAATGTGCAAAAACTCCAGAGGAAAAAACATTTATTATTATATTCTGTAAATATAAATCACACAATGTATCATCGTTTATAGTTCATGAGTGAAATCACTTGCTCTTCTTCTTCTTCTTGGCGGCAGGTGCGTCCCGCAGGTCGCCGTCGTTCTCGGCCGCTCTCTTTCTGATGGTCTTTTCACTCACGTATCCGCTGGAGTCGCTCGTCGAGAGCTCAGAGGGCAAGATCTCACCCGACTCCTGTCGTTTGTCTTTCTTCTTCTTCTTCTGTTTGTGATGTCCGTTTGCATTAGAGTCTATCTCTGCTGTGGTTTGGTGGTTTTCTGACGTTTGCTCCAGGACGCTGTCGTTTAGAGACTCGTCCGCTGCAGACTCTCTCTCACGCTTGTCTTTCTTCTTCTTCTTCTTGGGTTTCGGGCTGTCGATTGGGTCTTCTGTGGATTCTGGTTCTGTAGTTGATTCTACAGTTGATTCCTTTTGTTCGGTTTGGGCCACAAGCTCTTGCACTCTGAAAATCAATCAATTATTATTAGTAATAATACTATTGCAATACTTGGGTGCCAAATTGATGCATTGCATTTTTATCAATTTTATTTATTTTTACTATGTAAAAATGATCACTGATTGGCCGGAGAAAATCATCATTACTGCGTCACTGAACTTGCAACATGAGACCCAACATAGACCCGCTCGATTTAAATCAGCACCGCCAGCGAAAGATCCGACACAACTTTTGTTTAAACAAACGCACCTAATTTGTATAAACCAAAAAATGTACAGTACAGACGTTCCTCTCGTTGATAGCCGAGGAGCGGGTCCAGCGAGAGCTTGATGGGCGACGCGGACTGAAAAAGCCTTTTGTATATACTTTTGCACTTTGTATGTTTTCTGTTTATATTTTTACCTCTGTATCTGTGTTTTGCTTCAATTAAAAACAATCTGATCGAATAAGTGTACCTCCAGACTATATTAAAAATGTATTATTGTATGAGCGCCCAAATGATTAATGCCACGATGATACAAACCAACACATAAATAAAAAAACAAGGGATACATTGAACATTTTGAAATATTATTCAAAGGTTTATTGATAATTCACAGAACATTCTACATGAATAGTTAACTAATCAAGTAACGCAGCACACCTGCAGGAACATCCCTGCCCTCCTCTTGTTACAAACATCCACATGTCGAGAATGAACAACACATTTCCGTCGATATGCTGCTTTGTTGTGTTTGTTTGTGGTGTGTTTACGATGATGTCACGGCAGTAGAGGCGGCGCAACTATAACGACACGTGAATAATCCCGCCCACTCTAAAGCGACACTAAACTGCAGTGGAAACGCAAACCGACCCGAGTCGTACCACGCAGTGGAAAAGCGTCATAATAGAGCTGTTTCCAGGTAAAACAAAATACAAATGCGTTCACCGTACCTGTACTTCTCCAGCCGTCCTCGGATCAGCAGAACTCCTGCAGTATCGGCGTCCAGCTGTAAGACCTCGAACTCCAGGTTCTGTCCGACGCTCAGTCCAGAGTCCCTCCACTGCTCTGAGCTCAGCAGACCGGGCTTCCCCACCGACGCGTTAAAGCAGCCGTGCACCAGACAGCCCACGTGACCCACTCCCATTTTATTAATCACACCCTGAGCGACACACAGGCACAATATCAAAGGGTTAGTTCACACAAAAATGAGAATTAGCCCATGTTTTACTCACCCTCGAGTGGGGCTGTGCAATTAATCATGCGCATCTCGTCAGTAAAGCCGGCTCCGTGATTGGTGGTAAATCTCCATCACACAGAGTCGTAGTTCACTGACAAGCTACGCGATATCGCCTTCAATAGAACTGCATTCGATTATGAACACGATATCGCGTAGCTTGTTAGTGAACTACGTCTCTGTGCATTAACTGCCGCTCCATCTGAAAACAGGTGATGAGATTTACAGCCAATCACGGAGCCGGCTTTACTGACGAGATGCGCATGATTAATTACACAGCCCTACCCTCGAGGAATACTAGATGAACAGTATATGACTTTCTTCATTCAGACGAATCCAATCGGAGTTATATTAAAAATGATCCTTGATCTTCCAAGCGTTAGAATGGGAGTAGGTTAGATTTCTATTCTATTCTATTATCTATTCCTCATAGATAATGAGGAAGAACCAAATTGCCTATCACAGCTATGCTGATGATACCCAGATCTACCTAGCCTTATCTCCAAATGATTATAGCCCCATTGACTCCCTCTGCCAATGCATTGATGAAATTAACAGTTGGATGTGCCAAAACTTTCTTCAGTTAAACAAGGAGAAAACTGAAGTAATTGCATTTGGAAACAAAGATGAAGTTCTCAAGGTGAATGCATACCTTGACTCTAGGGGTCAAACAACTAAAAATCAAGTCAGAAATCTTGGGGTGATTCTGGAGACAGACCTTAGTTTTAGTAGTCATGTCAAAGCAGTAACTAAATCAGCATACTATCATCTCAAAAACATTGCAAGAATTAGATGTTTTGTTTCCAGTCATGACTTGGAGAAACTTGTTCATGCCTTTATCACCAGCAGGGTGGATTATTGTAATGGTCTCCTCACCGGCCTTCCAAAGAAGAGCGTTAGACAGCTGCAGCTCATCCAGAACGCTGCTGCCAGGATTCTGACTAGAACCAGAAAATATGAGCACATCACACCAGTCCTCAGGTCCTTACACTGGCTTCCAGTTACATTTAGGATCGATTTTAAAGTACTTCTACTCGTTTATAAGTCGCTCAATGGCCTAGGACCTAAATATATGTCAGATATGCTCACTGAATATAAACCTAACAGACCACTCAGATCATTAGGGTCGAGTCAGTTAGAAATACCAAGGGTTCACACAAAACAAGGGGAGTCCGCTTTTAGCTATTATGCCGCCCACAGCTGGAACCAACTTCCAGAAGAGATCAGATGTGCTAAAACATTAGCCACATTTAAATCCAGACTCAAAACTCATCTATTTAGCTGTGCATTTGTTGAATGAGCACTGTGCTACGTCCGAACTGACTGCATTGTATTTTATGTATAATCATTTTCTATTTAACTGTTTTAAATCTCATTTTAAATCAATTTCTATATCATTTTAAAACTCCTTGTTTTATTATTTTTAACTTCTTGTTTTTATTGCTGTGAATGATTATTTCACATTCTTTTATGTAAAGCACTTTGAATTACCAATGTGTATGAAATGTGCTATACAAATAAACTTGCCTTGCCTTGCCTTGCCTAGGTTAGGGGTGTGCGATATTGAAAAAAATTGATATCTCGATATTTTGGGGGATTTTGTCGAAAACGATAATTAGACGATATTTTGCCGAGTGTGTTATTGTACTGATATCTGAATACCGTGCACAGCTGCAGTTTATGATATTCTTCATATTCTGTGTGCTCAGTTCACATCAGTGATAGAAATTAATTTTCATTTAAGTTTAAATTAGATTTTTACCTTTTAATAAAGCATGTTTTTTCTAAAAAGAGTACATCTTTTGAGTCAAATTGTTACATTTAACCAGTCAATTAATATAATACACATTTAGGCAGTTACCAAACAAATGATTATTACAGTAATGAACAGTATTATCAACATTAATCTCTGCAGAAGCTGCGTCTGAAGGTGTTTAGATGTATTCACACACTATTTAATGCAGCTCAGAGTGCTGTAATCAGTTACAAATGCATAATTTGACGTTTTAAACATAAAACATTGAATACTGATATTTAAAATGATTTAAAAAAATGAAAATGGACTTTAAAAGTGAAATTAAACCGCCAGCAGGTGGCAGCACGTCACTGTTAACAAGTGAGTCGTTGCGACTGAACCGAGTCATTTAAACGATTCATTGATTCATTCATGAACGAATCACTGAGACTCAAAACATCGCTGTAGCTGTTTGGAATAATTTTTTGTCAGCAAAATGGAGCAAAAACAGGCAATATGGTGTCTAAAATGTAAGTCTCTTGATATTAGCTCATTGTTTATTGAACTGTTGTATAAAATCAATATCACATTTGTAATCATGCTTATTTTTGAAGAAAAAACGGCACTCTTTGTGTGATTTTTAATCATATGAAACGTAAATAAATACACTTTCTGCCCCATATCTTGAATTTTGCGATCACTCTTAATGCATTTTAATCGACTGAACCATGCAGTGAAAGAACACGCTCTAAATGCGCTTGTGCACTGATTAACCCCTTCATCACCACACAGGCTAATGTATGCGTGCACTGATTAACCCCTTCATCACCACACAGGCTAATGTATGCGTGCACTGATTAACCCCTTCATCACCACACAGGCTAATGTATGCGTGCACTGATTAACCCCTTCATCACCACACAGGCTAATGTATGCGTTTAACCCCTTCATCACCGCGCAGGCTAATGTATGCGTTTAACCCCTTCATCACCGCGCAGGCTAATGTATGCGTTTAACCCCTTCATCACCGCGCAGGCTAATGTATGCGTTTAACCCCTTCATCACCGCGCAGACTAATGTATGCGTTTAACCCCTTCATCACCACGCAGGCTAATGTATGCGTTTAACCCCTTCATCACCGCGCAGACTAATGTATGCGTTTAACCCCTTCATCACCACGCAGGCTAATGTATGCGTTTAACCCCTTCATCACCGCGCAGACTAATGTATGCGTTTAACCCCTTCATCACCACGCAGGCTAATGTATGCGTTTAACCCCTTCATCACCGCGCAGGCTAATGTATGCGTGCATTGTTTAACCCCTTCATCACCGCGCAGACTAATGTATGCGTTTAACCCCTTCATCACCACGCAGGCTAATGTATGCGTTTAACCCCTTCATCACCGCGCAGGCTAATGTGTGCGTTTAACCCCTTCATCACCGCGCAGGCTAATGTATGCGTTTAACCCCTTCATCACCACGCAGGCTAATGTGTGCGTTTAACCCCTTCATCACCACGCAGGCTAATGTATGCGTTTAACCCCTTCATCACCGCGCAGGCTAATGTATGCGTTTAACCCCTTCATCACCACGCAGGCTAATGTATGCGTTTAACCCCTTCATCACCACGCAGGCTAATGTATGAGTTTAACCCCTTCATCATCACGCAGAGTAATGTATGCGTGCAATGTTTAACCCCTTCATCACCGCGCAGGCTAATGTATGCGTTTAACCCCTTCATCACCACACAGGCTAATGTATGCGTTTAACCCCTTCATCACCACGCAGAGTAATGTATGCGTTTAACCCCTTCATCACCACGCAGGCTAATGTATGCGTTTAACCCCTTCATCACTGCGCAGAGTAATGTATGCGTTTAACCCCTTCATCACTGCGCAGAGTAATGTATGCGTTTAACCCCTTCATCACCACGCAGAGTAATGTATGCGTTTAACCCCTTCATCACCGCGCAGGATAATGTATGCGTTTAACCCCTTCATCACCACGCAGAGTAATGTATGCGTTTAACCCCTTCATCACCACGCAGGCTAATGTATGTGTTTAACCCCTTCATCACCGCGCAGGTTAATGTATGTGTTTAACCCCTTCATCACCGCGCAGGTTAATGTATGCGTGCACTCCGTAACGTAGCTGTTTTGTTGGGGTTTTGCAAAATACTCGATATTGTCAAATTGCATATCGTTAAAACAACAATTATGATATTATCGCAGACGATATATATCGCACACCCCTAGAGTAGGTGGGTGTTTTTTTTTCACCAGTCCAAAAGATGTCAAATAAAGCGTGCGCATCCATATCTATAGCATTTTAAATATGGATATTTTTCTAATAAAAACGTATCAAAGCGGCCTTTATTCACCCCCCGGAGCCATGTTTTATTATGGATGCCCACTTTATTTGACTCATTTTGGACTGTTGAACAGAAACACCCATTCTAAAGCCTGGACAATTATTAATATAACTCCGACCGGATTCGTCTAAAAGAAGAAGGTCATATACACCTAGGATGCCTCGAGGGTGAGTAAAACATGGCCTAATTTTCATTTTTGGGTGAACTAACCCTTTAAACACCATCAGCCAATTAAGTCATAATCATGCACATGATCTCTCGTTAGACGTACCATGAGCTTCGATCCCTTCATTGGTCTGAAGACCACGAACGACGCCTCGATGTTGAAGTGAATGAATCCTTGATCGTCATAAATGTCTCCGTGCTGTCCTACGACTTTAATGTTGTCATACGCCATAGGAACACCTTTCAGACTGCAGAACAACAGAGCAGAGATCAACGAGAGGCTGTTAGATATTTTCTCATAATAATAAATTATGTTTAAGTTTCAGCGGAGTACAATAGTTGATTATTATAATCTCAAACTGTGGTCCGGGGGACAAGAGCGCTCAAAGATTATACTAAACACATTTTTATTCACTAATTTGATTGTTGATTTTTTTTTATTATAAAATATTTTTATGATCATTTACACACAAACAAAGTGTGATTAAAATACATAAAAACTATATATATATAAAAAAAGTAATAATCTAACAATTGAAAATAAATATTTTTCAAATAACAGCGCTGCAAATTGAAAAAAAATTTAAATGTTGATCTGCAAAAAAACACAAAGTCAAAGCTGTATACAAGCATCTAAATTGCACAATTAAAAACAAACTTTTTAATGATATAATTATGTTTTTAAATCCCATTTGTTGTTGAAATGTAAACATTTAAACAGTGGGGGTATTAAAACCGTCATGACAGATTTATTTAAAAATATAATAATAATAACAGTTTAATAAAAAGGCAAAAGTTTACATACGTCTTGCAGAATCTGTACGATTGTAATTATTTGATCAAAATAAGATAGATCATACAAAAAGCACATTATTGTTTATTTAGTACTGACCTGAATAAGATTTCTCATAGGCCTAAATGATGTTTAAATATAGGATAGTCCACAAGAGAAATAAGAATTAAAAACTATAAAAAATGACCCCGTTCAAAAGTTTACACACCCTTGATTCTCAATACTGTGTTTACAACATCAATGAACACTTTCCATCACATATAGCAGAAAAGATGGGTATTGTTTACTAATCTGGCTGTTATAAACTGCTCATTTCTACACAAACTACATGCATAATCAAACTATTACAACAGTTTTATTCTATCTTTAGAAGTCGACTGTATTAACGTTAAATACAACTGACTTCAACCAGTTGTAAAAGTATGACAACCTTATAAAGAGTAACTTACCATGGTATTACTGTACTTCTATGCCAAGTGACAGCAGTGACACACAACCTCACAGAAAGTACTCTTATAGCAGGCTATTTTTAAAGGTATCGTGGTTGTATCATATTCAAGACAAGCACTTGAAGCATAACAATGAAGTTATGTAATACAGTATCATAGTTTGTGTTACCATCATTTACCGTGGTATTCCCTCTGCAGCCTGTGGTTTTACCTGCTGGAGTATTTGAGCAGCTCGGCGTTGAGTTCCTCCTGTATACCGGTGCGTTTCTTCCGCAGGTACAGCGGCGGCAGCGCGATGTGTCTGCGGTGCGAGTCCAGCACGAGACACGAGTACCTCGCGCTCAGCAGCTTCACCGCGTCCGCGAACGACGGGATGAGACACGGAACACTTCCACCGGGTATCTGCGCTATCGTCGACACCTCCGCGGGGTTTGAGACGGGCTTCGCCGCTCCGTCCTCCTGCGTCCAGTTCGCCATGCCGTACACATGAGGAGGAGCACGTGGTGCGCTCGCTCGCTTGTTTGCATGCGAAATGTGCGGAGTGACGCGCGACCGCTGGCGGAGAGGAGGAGAACTATACATAGTAAAATAAAATAACGTTTTTAATATTAAATGTATTTGTTGTTTTGGTTAACAGTAAGGAACTATTTAAAAGTTAGAAATTATTCAATTTATTAATTATAATTATTATGAACTAAAATAAAAATAAAAATTATAATTGAAATAACAAATTCTAAATAATTTATTTTAAAATAAAATATAATACAATAAAATTAATCTCTTGTGATTTTGATTAGATTTTTGCTGTTGTCTTTGTAAATATGAAAGGACTATTTAAAAGTTAATAATTAACTTTATTAATATAAATATTATAAATATTAACTTTAAATATACATTTTAAATAACTAATTAAAAAAATAAATAAATTACAAATGTTCATATATTTCTGTTGTTTTGATAAATAGTAACTATTTAACAGTTAATTATTAACTTTATTAATTATAATCGTGATGAACTAAAATAAAAATATGAATTATAATTAAATATAAATTATAAATAATTAATCAGAAAAATTTGTTTAGATTTGTTCTGTTTCTGTAAATAGTAAGAGACTATTTCCTACACTTGATTGTCTCTATGACTCTCTCTCCTCTCCACCTGTAGCTGGTGTGTGGTGAGCGCATACACTTGATTGTCTCTATGACTCTCTCTCCTCTCCACCTGTAGCTGGTGTGTGGTGAGAGCATACACTTGATTGGCTCTATGACTCTCTCTCCTCTCCACCTGTAGCTGGTGTGTGGTGAGCGCATACACTTGATTGTCTCTATGACTCTCTCTCCTCTCCACCTGTAGCTGGTGTGTGGTGAGAGCATACACTTGATTGTCTCTATGACTCTCTCTCCTCTCCACCTGTAGCTGGTGTGTGGTGAACGCATACACTTGATTGTCTCTATGACTCTCTCTCCTCTCCACCTGTAGCTGGTGTGTGGTGAGAGCATACACTTGATTGTCTCTATGACTCTCTCTCTCTCCTCTCCACCTGTAGCTGGTGTGTGGTGAGAGCATACACTTGATTGGCTCTATGACTCTCTCTCCTCTCCACCTGTAGCTGGTGTGTGGTGAACGCATACACTTGATTGTCTCTATGACTCTCTCTCCTCTCCACCTGTAGCTGGTGTGTGGTGAGAGCATACACTTGATTGTCTCTATGACTCTCTCTCTCTCCTCTCCACCTGTAGCTGGTGTGTGGTGAACGCATACACTTGATTGTCTCTATGACTCTCTCTCCTCTCCACCTGTAGCTGGTGTGTGGTGAGAGCATACACTTGATTGTCTCTATGACTCTCTCCTCTCCACCTGTAGCTGGTGTGTGGTGAACGCATACACTTGATTGTCTCTATGACTCTCTCTCCTCTCCACCTGTAGCTGGTGTGTGGTGAGAGCATACACTTGATTGGCTCTATGACTCTCTCTCCTCTCCACCTGTAGCTGGTGTGTGGTGAGCGCATACACTTGATTGTCTCTATGACTCTCTCTCTCTCCTCTCCACCTGTAGCTGGTGTGTGGTGAGCGCATACACTTGATTGGCTCTATGACTCTCTCTCTCCTCTCCACCTGTAGCTGGTGTGTGGTGAGCGCATACACTTGATTGTCTCTATGACTCTCTCTCCTCTCCACCTGTAGCTGGTGTGTGGTGAGAGCATACACTTGATTGGCTCTATGACTCTCTCTCCTCTCCACCTGTAGCTGGTGTGTGGTGAGAGCATACACTTGATTGTCTCTATGACTCTCTCTCCTCTCCACCTGTAGCTGGTGTGTGGTGAGCGCATACACTTGATTGGCTCTATGACTCTCTCTCCTCTCCACCTGTAGCTGGTGTGTGGTGAGAGCATACACTTGATTGGCTCTATGACTCTCTCTCTCCTCTCCAGCTGTAGCTGGTGTGTGGTGAGAGCATACACTTGATTGGCGGTCAGGGTATATTCTGGCAAACCGTTTGCCAACTACGTCTAGCAATCGGCAAAGCAAACTGTGGTACACCCCATTTACCAACACGCGATGGGTAACTCGCAAAGCACAATGTTATTTTCTGTTTTCCCAGCACGGTACCATAGAACGGCATAAAGCAAGAGGGTTAAGAAGTAAGAGGCGGGGCACCAGTTAAAAAATTTCAAAGTTAAAGTTCACGCAAACAGGTATTAATAGACAAGTTTTAGTCAAATATTGATTGTTTATAGCTGAATTATTAGAACGCAATTATATTTGGAACATTAGAATATAACTATTAATCCAATAAAGAATTCAACGATATAAGATATAGTGGCATGACAACCCCATTCTTGTGTTATCTTAATAAAATATCGAATTTCTAATATATTTAAGTGCACACCACCAGTGAAATGTAATTGTACAGTCCATAGATTTAAACCTAATAGTGGTTCTCAAACTGGTGATCATGAGCCACACTTGACATGTTATGAACTATATAATTTTTCATAAGCCTATCATCAGATAAATAAGACTTCGACCAACAGAATATCAATGCATAGCGCATTATATTGTATTATTTCATTAATGTTTTTTAAGTTTGAAATAGTTTTGTTTCATTCATTTTCTGTGGGAGGGGGCACGTGTGTGTGTGTGTGTGTGTGTGTGTGTGTGGAGCGGGGGAGGGGGGTGGTTGGGTCTGTTTACCACCAGTAGCCAACAGCAAGTTCTTTACTTACATACATTTATAAGCAAAACTTTTTCAAGACGCTTTTTTGACTGTCAATATAATTTTAATAACAGCATGTGATTTGTTCCAATTGTGTCCGTGCTTTTCTGGTCCATGTTGACTATACTGAAAGTTATCAGACATAAAATTACATATTTTTTAAGTTTTTGTCTTTTCCTCACTCAGAGTTGCTCTCAGATCCATAGAAGACTCCTACGTAGAAGCTTTAAGAATACGAAACATTTGCACTAGATGGTAGGCATAGGCTACAGTGTGTATGGTTACTGTTTTAGAATATAGTAATGTAAAATGACATGTACAAATAAATTTTAAAAGTTCTTTAAATTGGATAAATAAGTGAATATACATTTACAAACATATGCCAACGTATTGTAAATGTCTAGGTCATTTGTGGTCAAATGGTCAAAATGTAATTTATATAATCATTTAAGAAATAATGCAGTCCAAGGGCTGTATGGTCATAATAAACAATGGTATAGCTATTATTTCAGTCAAATGCTTTACCAAAGTATTGACGTAAAACGACCTCTAAGCGGCGTACTGGCGCTATCGCACGTCAAATGGATGTAATGTGATGCAAGGCGGTTATTTTTGCTTAAATTGTCGCGGTTTCTTGTCGCGGTCCTGCAGCAAGTTAAAGATGTCTTTGGCTTTGGGAACAACAACCTATACACTCAGAAGGGGCGGTTTGTCTGCAGTACTTCGAGAGGATGACATTACAGTGGACAACTTGGCGAGAATTTTTAAGGTTTGTTCTCGTTAAACTGTTTTAATCTTTGATATTAAAAGACACCCCCCCCCTCCATTGAAAATTCTCCGGGCTCAAAATTTAGTTTGTCCAGTCCTCATAGAAAAAGTAATAATTTTTCGAATATTTTAAGTGTAAAATTACGGTGACGTAATACTGCCCACACATAATATTTTTTCCACTCAATTATGTGGTTATAACGTACGGTGACCTAATACTGCCATCCATATAATATTTTTTCCACTCAATTATGTGGTTATAAGGTACGGTGACGTAATACTGCCATCCATATAATATTTTTTCCACTCAATTATGTGGTTATAAGGTACGGTGACGTAATACTGCCATCCATATAATATTTTTTCCACTCAATTATGTCGTTATAACGAGATCTTTTCTCGTTATAACGAGATCTTTTCTCGTAATAACGAGATCTTTTCTCGTAATAACGACATCTTTTCTCGTTATAACGACATCTTTTCTCGTTAAAACGAGATCTTTTCTCGTTAAAACGACATCTTTTCTCGTTATAACGACATATTTTTCTCGTAATAATGACATGTGTCGTTATAATAGATATATGGTAGAGCTGAGGTGAGCGAGTGTCCGCGCTGCTCAGTCTGACATAAACGAGGATCTGCACGCTGCTGAATTGAAATACACTGTTTTAAATGTATTTAATGTAATGGTTTTAATTATAGCAGCATGTTTATTAGGATTAATGTCCAATACAACATTATCCAATAACAGCACTCAGACCCATGACTTGTTTAGGTATATATGATCAGATCAAAACAGTTCTTTTTGAATAATTGACTCTGGGCTTGGAATATTTATTTATTTGAATGACTGAAGTTTGATTGAACAACAAATCGAAATATGAACAATAACGGTAAAGGCCTCCTCATGTCGTGGCCTCCTATGTTGAGGGAACAACATCCATTTCTCGTTTAATGCATAAACAAACCTACTTGACCTTTATGAATTATTAAAGAAATTATTACATAATTAATTATTATATTGACCATAGGCTACCGGTCTGTAGGCAATGGCACGCGATGTACACAGCATTCAAGTTTATCACGAATAGGCTAATATTACATAAAGTACATAAAATAAAACTGCATGTGCACACAGTGATTTACATGATCATATCACCCACCTGCAGCACTTCTGCAAGCAGAGAACAACATAATAAAGCTAGGCGTTATATATTATAACGAATAAATAGGCCTATACTAAAAATATATTTTGACTTAAATAATAATTTAAGAAAATAAAAGAAATGTGCAACAAGCAGCCTACTCTAAAAAAAAGTCCTGGATTATTTTTTTTAACCCAAATGCTGAGATGAGCCTTTTGGGTAATTTATTTGAGTTATTTTTCCAGTGTTTGGGTAGTTTGTGTACATTTTATTTTATTTATAAAATTGTTTCTGTGCAGAATATCGTTCAAATGTATGCAGAGCAACATACAGGCGCAGGGTGTGAATCAATAAACAAACGTCGCTCGCGTTGCGTCGGTTTTATTGCTTGATGAAGAATCTGATGCTTTGCTTAAAATAAACGATGTATTTATAAAGATACAGAACACACAAATACTTTGGATGTTAAAACATGTCCTCAGAGCTGTTTACTGTTTGTTGTTGAGCAGGTTATGAAGGTAATCACAGTACATTTCGTCCATGAGTGAAGCGCAGGACGGCGGTCTTATCCGTGATCGTTCCCGCCGAACACGACTCCAGCTCGGCGCGAGAGCCAGCGCCGTTACGGTGGAAGCACAGTTACAGAGCGGTCGATTTACTCAAGAATTACATCGGTTTAATGTTTAATCTTTACTTCTAATGTTTGTTAAACGAGATTAAATAGGCAATGTGTAAAGCTTACATAAAAGCAAGCAAATTAGAAATAAAGGAAGTTATCACGTAAACCAGTGGTTCTGGAGTATTTTACAAAAGTTTAGAGGATTTAAATTAATCTGTAAATATTATTTCATGCATAAAGTAAAAAAAAGCTAATATTATAATAGAAACGAATAAACCCATTAGCTGGGTTAAATCAACCATTTATGATGGGTTAAATAAACAACCCGATTTACTGGGTAAAATTAACCCCAAATGTGTTCTGTCCTATATTTATCCAGCCCAAATTGGGTTGTTTTTAACCCAGTGTTTTTTAGAGTATGCAGAGTTTTTTTCATTATTGTGCTTCGCGAAATTAAAGCAGACGGCAGAAAGCTGCATTCAATTTTTTGTCTTATTTTACAAAAAATGTTCAGAATTAAATAATAAAATGCGACTTATAGGTGACTTGTTTTTTTCTCTCTCTCGCTCTCTCTAAAAAAAGTGTTTTGTATACGCGTATAGCTTATTTTAACCATGCAGCAAACCTTTTAACATATTTTAATAAATTACTAAAAATAAATAAATAAGTGACTTTAAACCTTTTAACTGATTGTAATCGGTCAAAATTCTTATCAGTCGGTTAACGGTTAATGAACATCCCTATTAAAACAAGTTCACCCTGAAACATAACTGTTTAATTGAGACATTTATTCAATAATTTCACTATAAACAGGAAAAAACAAATAGGCCTAACGTTACTGGAGACATTTAATGTGAGAGCGTGATCTGAGCGGGATTGGTTTACCGGTGAGCGTGAGCGGAACATTAGCGGAGTGTTTGATTTGGCCGTGAACGACTGAGCGGAGCGCACACACACAGCGGAATATTGAACCGCTCCGCTTCTCTCACATTCTCTGGTACAAAACGTTAATTAGGTAAAGCGATACACGAATTTAAATGGGAAAGTAATAAAATATTTTATTATATGAAATAGAAATAGGCCTATAGCCCTAACAAGTTAACATAACCTAATAATACTAATAATATACAAATATTAAATTAAATGTTTAATGTTAATAAAAACAGTTTTATCCATCTCTGATAGTCCCGGGTTGCTGTGAACCGAGGACGGCCCCTAAAAAAAATCAATGTTTTAACTCAGCTTGTCTTTACTGTCTATCCCATCACGCAGAATAAGAGTTCATCTATGTACCGCTCTGCAAATTAGTCACAATAATGTTTCATACAGTCTGGATGTTGCTTTATCTCATTTAAAGCACACCACTGTTCTTCTCAATTCGGCGACACCGACGCGATCCCTTAAATTGTGATAACCGAGGAAAGCAATTTTACTTCCACAATAAGAACAAAATGTTACGAATTGCTTTTGTAAAATAACAGCGTGCGCTTTCTGGCGCGCCTTATGTCTAAAGGTCTACTTAAATAAAACAATCGAAAACAAGTTTGTGTTTATTTAATTCGTATAGCCTAAATCCAGCAAGAGATACTACAGTCTTTTCATCTGTAGGCTACTATTGTGCTCAGTGCTCACACCCAGGCGCAGCGAAGACTGTTCCTTCAGTAAAGCAAAGCCTGCAATTTAACCCATAAGAAGAACGTGATGCGATGATTCAGCTAAAGATCATTTAATAATATTAAATCATTAATTCATAATTAATATATAATCAGACTAAAGTATATCAAGGCCGCCCACACATGTGAAACAAATATTAAAGCAGCTCATTTGTTTACCCACGAACAAAAATAGGCCTACGAAAAATCTAGCTGAATTTGTTTGCCCGTTTTCAAACAGAACGAAATAGTAATAATAATAATTATTATTATTATTAACCTATGAGAAGATCTCTTTATTTATCTTTGTTCATATTTCGATTTGTTGTTCAATCAAACTTCAGTCATTCAAATAAATAAATATTCCAAGCCCAGAGTCAATTATTCAAAAAGAACTGTTTTGATCTGATCATATATAACCTAAACAAGTCATGGGTCTGAGTGCTGTTATTGGATAATGTTGTATTGGACATTAATCCTAATAAACATGCTGCTATAATTAAAACCATTACATTAAATACATTTAAAACAGTGTATTTCAATTCAGCAGCGTGCAGATCCTCGTTTATGTCAGACTGAGCAGCGCGGACACTCGCTCACCTCAGCTCTACCATATATCTATTATAACGACACATGTCATTATTACGAGAAAAATATGTCGTTATAACGAGAAAAGATGTCGTTTTAACGAGAAAAGATCTCGTTTTAACGAGAAAAGATGTCGTTATAACGAGAAAAGATGTCGTTATTACGAGAAAAGATCTCGTTATTACGAGAAAAGATCTCGTTATAACGAGAAAAGATCTCGTTATAACGACATAATTGAGTGGAAAAAATATTATATGGATGGCAGTATTACGTCACCGTACCTTATAACCACATAATTGAGTGGAAAAAATATTATATGGATGGCAGTATTACGTCACCGTACCTTATAACCACATAATTGAGTGGAAAAAAATATTATATGGATGGCAGTATTAGGTCACCGTACGTTATAACCACATAATTGAGTGGAAAAAATATTATGTGTGGGCAGTATTACGTCACCGTAATTTTACACTTAAAATATTCGAAAAATTATTACTTTTTCTATGAGGACTGGACAAACTAAATTTTGAGCCCGGAGAATTTTCCATGGGGGGGGGGGGGGGGGGGGGGGGGGGTGTCTTTTAATATCAAAGATTAAAACAGTTTAACGAGAACAAACCTTAAAAATTCTCGCCAAGTTGTCCACTGTAATGTCATCCTCTCGAAGTACTGCAGACAAACTGCCCCTTCTGAGTGTATAGGTTGTTGTTCCCAAAGCCAAAGACATCTTTAACTTGCTGCAGGACCGCGACAAGAAACCGCGACAATTTAAGCAAAAATAACCGCCTTGCATCACATTACATCCATTTGACGTGCGATAGCGCCAGTACGCCGCTTAGAGGTCGTTTTACGTCAATACTTTGGTAAAGCATTTGACTGAAATAATAGCTATACCATTGTTTATTATGACCATACAGCCCTTGGATTGCATTATTTCTTAAATGATTATATAAATTACATTTTGACCATTTGACCACAAATGACCTAGACATTTACAATACGTTGGCATATGTTTGTAAATGTATATTCACTTATTTATCCAATTTAAAGAACTTTTAAAATTTATTTGTACATGTCATTTTACATTACTATATTCTAAAACAGTAACCATACACACTGTAGCCTATGCCTACCATCTAGTGCAAATGTTTCGTATTCTTAAAGCTTCTACGTAGGAGTCTTCTATGGATCTGAGAGCAACTCTGAGTGAGGAAAAGACAAAAACTTAAAAAATATGTAATTTATGTCTGATAACTTTCAGTATAGTCAACATGGACCAGAAAAGCACGGACACAATTGGAACAAATCACATGCTGTTATTAAAATTATATTGACAGTCAAAAAAGCGTCTTGAAAAAGTTTTGCTTATAAATGTATGTAAGTAAAGAACTTGCTGTTGGCTACTGGTGGTAAACAGACCCAACCACCCCCCTCCCCCGCTCCACACACACACACACACACACACACACACACGTGCCCCCTCCCACAGAAAATGAATGAAACAAAACTATTTCAAACTTAAAAAACATTAATGAAATAATACAATATAATGCGCTATGCATTGATATTCTGTTGGTCGAAGTCTTATTTATCTGATGATAGGCTTATGAAAAATTATATAGTTCATAACATGTCAAGTGTGGCTCATGATCACCAGTTTGAGAACCACTATTAGGTTTAAATCTATGGACTGTACAATTACATTTCACTGGTGGTGTGCACTTAAATATATTAGAAATTCGATATTTTATTAAGATAACACAAGAATGGGGTTGTCATGCCACTATATCTTATATCGTTGAATTCTTTATTGGATTAATAGTTATATTCTAATGTTCCAAATATAATTGCGTTCTAATAATTCAGCTATAAACAATCAATATTTGACTAAAACTTGTCTATTAATACCTGTTTGCGTGAACTTTAACTTTGAAATTTTTTAACTGGTGCCCCGCCTCTTACTTCTTAACCCTCTTGCTTTATGCCGTTCTATGGTACCGTGCTGGGAAAACAGAAAATAACATTGTGCTTTGCGAGTTACCCATCGCGTGTTGGTAAATGGGGTGTACCACAGTTTGCTTTGCCGATTGCTAGACGTAGTTGGCAAACGGTTTGCCAGAATATACCCTGACCATTGGCTCTATGACTCTCTCTCCTCTCCACCTGTAGCTGGTGTGTGGTGAGCGCATACACTTGATTGTCTCTATGACTCTCTATCCTCTCCACCTGTAGCTGGTGTGTGGTGAGAGCATACACTTGATTGTCTCTATGACTCTCTCTCCTCTCCACCTGTAGCTGGTGTGTGGTGAGCGCATACACTTGATTGTCTCTATGACTCTCTCTCTCCTCTCCACCTGTAGCTGGTGTGTGGTGAGAGCATACACTTGATTGTCTCTATGACTCTCTCTCCTCTCCACCTGTAGCTGGTGTGTGGTGAGAGCATACACTTGATTGTCTCTATGACTCTCTATCCTCTCCACCTGTAGCTGGTGTGTGGTGAGAGCATACACTTGATTGGCTCTATGACTCTCTCTCCTCTCCACCTGTAGCTGGTGTGTGGTGAGCGCATACACTTGATTGGCTCTATGACTCTCTCTCCTCTCCACCTGTAGCTGGTGTGTGGTGAGAGCATACACTTGATTGGCTCTATGACTCTCTCTCCTCTCCACCTGTAGCTGGTGTGTGGGGAGCGCACTGGCACCGTTGTCCTGTGGAATGGTGGATGCTGCACACTGGTGGTGGTTGAGGAGAGACCCCCCCCCCCCCCCACATGATTGTAAAGCGCTTTGGGTGTACAACAATACACAATAAAGCGCTATATAAATGCATCATTCATTCATTCATATAAAAAACAAATTAACTTTATTAATTATAATTATAATAAAATAAAAAATACTAAATTAATTTAGTATAAAATACTAAATAAAAAGTGATTTTGCTTGAGTTATTTCAACTGTTTTTGATTTTAGCACCTACATTATTTACATGATTAATAGTAAGGAATTATTTAAAAAAGTAAAATAAAGAATAATTAAAAATAAATATAATTTAAAATTAATGAAAAATTATGAAAAATAAAAAAGAAGACAAAAAAGGACTTAATATTAGATTACATATTTTTTTTATTAATTAATAGAATAAATGAAAAATAGATGAAGGAGACACTGACTGAAATAAAAGAATGATTTTTGTAGAGTTAGTCTAGTATGTATATCAAAGATGGAGGCTATATTACAAACAACAATATTTGGTGTGTGAATTAAGTGTTTTTCTGTGTTAACGGCTTAATCATCAGTCATAACACCACAAATGACAGTTGACACCTTTATTTCATTTTTATATGAAGCCTCTATATAAAAATACTGTAAATTAATAAATATCTTTACAGGCATTTTACAGTGTGCATTTATACTATCAGGATAAAAGCATTCAGTATACCATACAATATCAGGATTACAATTTCAGATTCAACATTCCCTTTATCTAGATACAGGGAGAGAGAAAGAGAGACAAGATCGTTCGCATGCTTATTTCGTACTCAAATGTCTGTTTTCTCTATGCTGGTCATCAAGGTCATCAGCTCTGACCTCTCCTGAGGTCATCAGGTAACTGGACACTGATTGGCTGTCTGTCTGCTCAATACTGTTATCTGACGCTCGGTCTAAATGATGTCCTGTGAACGCCGTCTGTGCTTCTACTGTCAGCTCAACTCAGCCAATCAGAGTGAAGAACTGTCAGCCTGACTCAGCCAATCAGAGTGAAGAACTCAGCCAATCAGAGTGAAGAACTGTCAGCCTGACTCAGCCAATCAGAGTGAAGAACTGTCAGCCTGACTCAGCCAATCAGAGTGAAGAACTCAGCCAATCTGAGTGAAGAACTGTCAGCTCAACTCAGCCAATCAGAGTGAAGAACTGTCAGCCTGACTCAGCCAATCAGAGTGAAGAACTCAGCCAATCAGAGTGAAGAACTGTCAGCCTGACTCAGCCAATCAGAGTGAAGAACTGTCAGCCTGACTCAGCCAATCAGAGTGAAGAACTCAGCCAATCAGAGTGAAGAACTGTCAGCTCAACTCAGCCAATCAGAGTGAAGAACTGTCAGCCTGACTCAGCCAATCAGATGGAAGAACAGCGACCTGTCACGGTGAAGCACTCTGTCCGTTTTGGGAGATTTGAGAGATGCAATTGCTGGTGTTATCCAAAACCTCCTGCAAAGAGACAAAGACCCGGATGCGTTTGTGAGGAGGTTTCACTACGAGATGCTCATTCAAACAGACAGGAGAGACAAAACCTCTACTTTTTACAACTGTATGAGTGAGATGAGCTTTGTTTCTTCATCAGATTTGGAGAAATGTAGCATTGTATCACTTGGATGCTCTGCAGTGAATGGGTGCCGTCAGAATGAGAGTCCAAACAGCTGATAAAAACATCACAATAATCCACACCACTCCAGTCCATCAGTTAAAGTCTTGTGAACCAAAAGAAACAAATTCATTATCAAGATATTTTTAACTTCCTGCAAAAATACGAGTTCATAATCCATAATAACTCTTCCTCCAGTGAAAAAGTGGTCTGGTGTTAATCAGGAGAGAAATCTGCACAGATCAAGCACTGTTTACAAGCCAAAACACTCCAGCACGAATATGCTCTAAACAAATATGTGAGAGGATTTTGATTTGAGAGACAACAGGACATGGACTTTTTCCACACATTATTATGGATTATGGAATTGTATTTTGGCCAGGTTTGATGTTAAAAATGTCTTAACGATGGATTTGTTTCTTACAAACACAGCTTTTGTCTTCTCAATACATTACCTGATGGACTGGAGTGGTGTGGATCATTGTGATGTTTTTATCAGCTGTTTGGACTCTCATTCTGACGGCACCCATTCACTGCAGAGTATCCATTGCTGAGCAAGTGATGTAATGCTACATTTCTCCAAATCTGATGAAGATACAAACTCATCTACATTAACCTTCAACTCTAATATTTCAACACAATGAAACAAGAAGTTGAATCTGGCTTTATTCAATGTTCATATTTCTGTTCTGGACATTTCTGTATTAAGAATGAAAACTGAGTCAGCTTTAAAGGGGTCATATGATGGGATTTCTTGTTTTCCTTTTCTTTAGTGTGTTATGTAGCTGTTTGTGCATGTATAATATCAGCAGAGTTTCAAAGCTCAAAGTCTCCCACAAAAGGATTTATTCTATCTAAAAGAGAAGGCAGATCCAGACCGGGCTAAAACACATGTCTACGTCACGATGTGGAAATATTTTTTGTAATGCCGTCCAAATGTTGACGTGAGGAAAAGCGGCGTGGTTTCAGTAACGCAGTAGTGTTGAAGCAGCCGTGTCAGGGAGACGCTGTGTTTCTATGTGAAAGCAAAATCATTTTATTTGTCCTTCTGAAAGTAGAGGCATTTAGGAATCATTAGTTAAGATTTGTTTACAACAGAACAACACAACCTAAATGTTCGAATTTGTGCAACACATTTTCTGGACGACAGTTTTGTGAACCTAGTAGAGTACAAGGCTAGCTGTGCACGAAGGTTATTTCAAAAAAAAAAAATGTTGGTTAATTCCGTCTTTGCTATGACAATCTGGTGCTTCTGAATCAGCGACTGGAAGTATGTTTTGTTATTAGTTTAAGTATTTGCTAATAACCGTTCAAATGCACAGTTATGCGCAGTGTAGAGTAACGCGTTGTGTGTCAAGTCAAGTCACCTTAATTTATATAGCGCTTTTAACAATACAAATTGAGTCAAAGCAACTGCACAATATCAAAATAGGAACAATTAAGAGTAATGTGTGTGTGAGAGAGCGAGAGAGAGAGAGAGAGAGACAGACAGAGAGACAGAGACAGAGAGAGAGAGAGAGCGAGAGAGAGAGAGAGAGAGACAGACAGAGAGACAGAGACAGAGACAGAGACAGAGACAGAGAGACAGAGAGACAGAGAGACAGAGACAGAGACAGAGAGAGAGAGAGGAGAGAGAGAGAGAGAGAGAGAGAGAGAGAGAGAGAGAGAGAGAGACAGAGACAGAGACAGAGACAGAGACGGAGACGGAGACGGAGACGGAGAGGGAGAGAGAGAGAGAGAGAGAGAGAGAGAGAGAGAGAGAGAGAGAGAGAGAGAGAGAGAGACAGAGACAGAGACAGAGACAGAGACAGAGACAGAGACAGAGACAG
This sequence comes from Schizopygopsis pylzovi, assembly GCA_027422435.1. NCBI lineage: Eukaryota > Metazoa > Chordata > Actinopteri > Cypriniformes > Cyprinidae > Schizopygopsis > Schizopygopsis pylzovi. The sequence continues at coordinate 2,631,997 of CM049818.1, read as the reverse complement.
AGAGAGAGAGAGAGAGAGAGAGAGAGAGGGAGAATTTTTTGAATTTCAACACATCTTTATTACAATTTCTAAACACATTACATAATCAACCCCTACATTACACAAAGACACAACAAAACAATAAACAAAATTAACACTACACAAAAATCACACAATTGCAAACTCTAAATCCTCATCAATGACTTCACACAGGGCCCTTTTATAACACCAAATGGTTTCAAAACGCATAAGATCTCCCATAGCCTTATAATACCGGAAATCAATCAAAATTCTAGATTTCACAAGGTTAAAAAACACAATTTGTAAATTACTACTTAAATTTTGTTCAATCTTTATTTTCCTGGTATCATAAATTGCCATTTTTGCCTGACCTAGAAGAAAATTCAACAATTGGCAACAGAAACGGTATTTCTGAGTATATTTAAAACCACAAATGAACACTTCCAGTGAAAAAGTCTTATCAAAACGATTGAATATACCAGTTAAAACTTGAAACAATGAATCAAGCCTACTGCAATACAAAAAAAGCATGAAATATAGTCTCCCTCTGGAAACAAAAAGGACATTCATCAGTACTCCCTGGGTTTATAATTGAGACAAGAGCATTCACAGCTATAGCGCCATGGAGGATTCTCCATTGTAGGTCTCCTACTTTCTTTGACAAGGGTGATTTGTACAAAGCTCTCCATTCTGGTTTAACGTTCTCTCCTAAATGAAGAACAGTGCGCCAAGGAGTATCAACTCTATTACGCAGAAAATTCTTATTAAAAGTCTTCACACAACTCTTATAAACAGTTTTCCCAGATGCAGGATTAGGCCCCATTAAAAACAAGATACTGTCTTGTAAAAACACACCTTCACACTCTTTGAAATCAGTTAACAAGTACAAATCAGGAAAAGAATCATTACAATTTGGGGCAATTAGACCTTCAGTATATTCACCCAACAATTTAACTTCTTCGGGTAGAAGAGCTGACTTCCACTTTTCAAGCAATTTGGCCATTATACGTCTTGATTTTACTCCCAGATGACTGGCGACAGCATCAACATTCTCAAAGGCCAATCCAGCCAGTTTAAACAACTGTCCAAATGTTAAAACTCCAGCATTGAGAAGTATCTCATTGACAGAAGGGACAGTCCCCTCATTTGACAAGTCCATGCGTGATCCATAAATCAGAGGTTCTTGGAGCAACCAATACAGAGAGATTTTAGTGTCATATCTCTGCACTTTAAACAGAGACCAAACCTTGAATAAGTTCCGATAAAAGATTGGTAATTTAGACAAGTCAATTTTTTGCGGATTCAACCAAAATAGAGATCTCTCGAAGTCCAGACCTCCGAATCCTTGCAGAATGACACAGGCAGCAAACTTCCAACTTGAGTCTACTGGACCATTCAGCAGCCTTTGAATGAATTGAATCCTGAAGGCTGCTATTCTGCTCTGCACATGCATTAAACCATGTCCTCCTTCCTCTTTGGGTAGGTATAATACAGATTTGGGTACCCAATGCATCTTGTCCCAAAAGAAGTCTATTAGAATTGATTGTAATCTTGGCAGTAGATCTCTTGAAGGGTCCACACAAATTAGCCGATGCCAAAGAGCAGATGCAATTAGGTTGTTTATGATCAATACTCGTCCCTTATATGACATCTTAGGGAGTAAATACTTCCATTTAACAAGACGACCTTTGACCTTTTCAATAGTTTCATCAAAATTTTTCTGCATAAACATTTCATTCCCCAAAAACACTCCCAAATATTTAAACCCTTCTTTAGTCCAAGATAAGCCTTCTGGGAGCTTTGGCTCTACATTGAGCCAGCTTCCAACCAGTACTGCTTCACTTTTAGACCAATTTACTTTTGTGGCAGATATCTCTTTAAAATCATTTAAAATTTCCATCAACATATTCACATCTCTTTGCCCATTAATTAAAACAGCAACATCATCCGCATAAGCAGACAGTTTAAATACATGCATACAATTCGGGATAGATAGTCCACATAGTTTCTCTCTTATTCTGATTAAGAGCGGCTCTATGGCCAAGGTGTACAGCATACCAGATAAGGCACAGCCTTGCCTGATACCTCTGAAGACCTTAAAAGGGGCACACAAATCCCCATTAATTTTTAAAACACTTTCAACCTCATTATACAAAACTTTTAGCATGGACACAAAATCATTATTAAAACCAAATGCTGTTAATGTGTTCCACAAATATGTGTGCTCCACCCTGTCAAAGGCCTTTTCTTGATCAATAGACACGAGGCCAAAATTCAACTTAAAACTTTTACCGATTTCTAAAATATCTCTGATGAAGGAGATATTATCACATATTCTCCTTCCTGGGACACAGTAGGTTTGGTCAGAGTGAATAATATGACCAAGGACTTCACTCAACCTGTTAGCCAGAACCTTAGAAAGTATCTTGTAATCAGTACACAGTAAACTGACAGGCCTCCAATTTGCGATGTCATTTAGATCACCTTTCTTGGGCAATAGTGTAAGAACTGCCCTTCTGCAGCTTAAAGGTAGCTGTCCATTCACCAAGCTTTCATTGAGCACTTGTAACAAATCCAAGCTCACTTCGGTCCAAAAAGTCTTATAAAATTCAATCGGAAGGCCATCAATACCAGGCACTTTATTACCTTCCATATTTTGAAGTGCCTTTTGTAATTCTTCTAAAGTAACAGCGTTACTTAATACAGAATTGAGTTCATGAGGTACTTGAGGCAGATTTTCATAAAAAACACTCACATCTGACTCATCTAGAAATAACTCACTCTCGTATAATTTTCGATAAAAATCAACTGCCCTATTTCTTATTTCAAAAGGGTCCGACAACAACACCCCAGTCTCAGAGCGCAAATTGTGTATAAACCTCTTTTGCCCGTTCTTTTTTTCTAAATTAAAAAAGAATTTAGAAGGTGCATCCATCAACTCAATATTTTGAAACCTTGATCTGACCAGCGCTCCTTGTGCAGCCAAATCCAATAAATTATTTAAAGACTTTTTTTTCTCTTGAATACTTATTATATATTCTCCTGAGGTATCTTTGCATTCCTGTATCTCTTTTAATTCTTCTTCTAATAATGCAATTGTACTTTCTCTATCCCTCGTTACATTAAAAGTGTGCTGTTGACACAGTTGTCTAGTCTGTGTCTTTGCAAAGTCCCACCACTGTTGCAGAGATTGAAAGGATGATTTTCTAGATCTAAAACCAACCCAAAACTCCTTAAAAGAATCTTGAAATAAACGATCACATAACAAATTAGCATTCAAGTGCCAGTAAGCACTCTTTGGCTTCAAAGAACCCATAGTTACAGAACACTTGACTAAACTATGATCGGAGAAACCAACAGGAATAATGGAACACTCTTTAAATAAATTAAGTTGGTGTCTGTATCCATAAAATCGATCTAACCTAGCCAGGGATAATACATTTTCATGAGCATGTGCCCAAGTATATTGTCGCTGTGGGTGATGAAAATTTCTCCATATGTCAGCGATTTCATTAGAAATCATTAGCTGTATAAGTCTCCTTCGTGATGGCATATGGGGTTCCACATGATTCCTGTCTAATAACTGTTCAGTACAATTAAAATCCCCACCTAAAATCAAAACATCCTCTGTACTACAATTCACCAAAACATTACTCAGAGTATCCAAAAAGCACATCCTTTCAACTGCTCTATTAGGAACATACACAGAGATAAAAACAAAAAACCTATTCTCAAATTGGGCTCTAATCTTTAAAAGTCTGCCTTTTATGATCTCTTCCACTTGATATGAACAGGGAATAAAACCTTTAGAGAATAAAATTGCAACACCTCCACTAGTGGAACTCAGATGACTTAATATGGACAACCCATCAAACTCTCTGGCCCAATCACACGCATTCAAGTCATCGCTATGAGTCTCCTGCACAAATAAAACATCGACTTTTTTCTGTTTAACTAGTTCAAAAAGTTGAAAACGCTTTCTTCCTTCTCTGGCCCCATTTACGTTAAGAGAAGCAATATTTATTCCTCCCATAATAAAGGAAAAACAAAAACAAAATAAGTTTAACAAACAAAGACTCACATAAACAGGCTGATTATTTTTCATTACTGACATTGGATTCCAACTGCGTATTGAGCTTCACAAGTATTTTCTTAAGACGATACACTTCTTGATTGCTAAAACACCCTTCATTCCTATACATTCTCACTTTGTCAATGAATTGTATTGCGTCCGGGAAGTATTGCTCAATGCGAACTTTTCTCATGTTCCTGGTTTCCTTTAGAAAGGATTTGATATCGTCTGAGCTATAGCTCTTACTGGAGGATCTACTTTGCGGTGAACTGCACGGTGCGCTGCATTCTGAGAAATCGTTTTCACTTTCCGTATCAGTTTGACTTACATCGCAAATAAAACCTTTCTTTGCTTGCTCATCCGAATGACTTTGCTCTAGCCTTCGCTTCTGCGGCGTTTTAAAAGTGCAGTCATCCAACTCGGATAACATCACACTTTCACACTGAACAGAACACTCGCCCACAACGTCTGCATTATCCAATCTGTTCTCCGCTGTATTCACTTCAGCTACGGTGACAATCATGTCCTCTTCCACAGCCCGATCCACCGGCTCTACCTCCGCTGTTTTCCCAACCAAAGCAGTCACTGTCTGCACTGAACTTGGCCCAGGTACCTCACCATCAGTGATAGGTACAGCAGTAACGTGATTCAGATTTTCTTCAGCGTTTACACTATTCCCATCATTCACAGCCGGTAAAGGCGCCTCATTCAACTTATCCACCCTATTAGGGCACGCACGAATCAAGTGTCCAAAGCCACCGCAATTAAAACACTTCATATTATTTGTTGTAACAAAAATAACATAGTTGAAATCCTCATGTCGAAAATTCAGGGACAAGTCCAGCTCATCGAGGTGCTCCTGCAAGATCATATAAACATAGCGCCTAAAAGACACAACATGCTTCAGGAGGGGTGACTTAGTACCGATCGGGATCATCTTTATAGGTGAAACTATTTTACCATAACGCGCAAGCAAATTGACCAACACTTCATTGGGAATAAAGGGCGGCACATTTGACAGTATCACTTTTTTGGAAGGTGTGGACAAAGGAAGCACTGGTGTAAAAATACCTTTAATCACAATCCCGTTCTGCACTAACTGATTTGCCAAATCAACTGTTTTCGCAAACACAACGATAGCGCCATTCATACGGGACGCTGACAAGACATTATCATGTCCAATCTCTTCCCCCACGGCTAATCCACAATCTTCTACACCAGCGGTTGAATCTATTTTCACACCATGACGCCTTGTCAATGAATTAAAACTCCCGCTGCCTGGGGCAGCCATGCTCCCACACGTGCGAGCAGACGCCCCGGCCTAAACACAACACTCCTCTATTTTTAGAAAACCAAACAAACAAAACAAAAACCCAACAAACTAAACGTATAAATAAACAACAACAAAAAACAAACAAAGATAGAGAAGTAAAGACCACTCGTACCTCACTCAGCAGCCACACGCTCTCGCTCAACACTCCGTCCACTCATCCAGCACATGCGCACGAGAGAGAGAGAGAGAGAGAGGGAGAGAGAGACAGAGACAGAGACAGAGAGAGAGAGGGAGAGGAGAGAGAGAGAGAGAGAGAGAGAGAGAGAGAGAGAGAGAGAGAGAGAGAGAGAGAGAGAGAGAGAGAGAGAGAAACGGGGTCACATCACAGTGGAGTGTACAGCCCATCAGAATGCTGACTCTGTTCCCTCTCGGGCTTGAACTGATGGTAAAACTAAGGACATTATTAAATGTCTTTACATTTATTTTGAAAGCTAAAGCTCACAATTATGCTAAGGGGCATTACATTTCCGATGCACAGTTGTGGTGTTCGACCAATCACAGCGCACTGTGTCAGCTGGCCAATCAGAGCAGACTGTGCTTGTCGGAAGGAGGGACTTTGTAGAAAACGAAGCGTTTGAGAGAGGCGGGGCATAGAGGACCTACAATAATGTACACTATTTTAAAAATAATGTGTTTTTTGAACATTAAAGCATGTCAATATATTCTGTTACACCAAATACACAAAATAATGATCTTTAAAAAAGCATCATAAGACCCCTTTAATGTAATGTTGACTGCAGTGTATGAGATACACCTTTGTGCACACACACTGAGATGCACAAACAAACCAGCTCCCGTACCTTCTCTGCCATTTCATGAGAGTGATGCAGGGAATGTTCTCTCTCCAGAAACATGCGCTGCTGTTCGCTGCTGGCCAGTCTGCAGGTCAGCCATGTGGACAGCGTGCAGCTGCTGATGCCCAGACATGCTAAAGACATGATGGCCAAATGAAGAGAGCGCATGTCTGGACGCTTGGCCAGCGCACGGACAAACTGGAAGTTCAGGATTCCACTGATTAACCCACAAATGCAGCAGGAGGAAAATAATATCATCTGAGAGAGAAAAACATACATGTTAGCTGTTTGTGTATGCGTATTGCATGCATATAATATCAAATAATAATCCATACTGAATGCATTTATCATCAAAATAATAACATTGCATGCATATAGTATAAAATTAGCCATGCACATTGCACACATACAGTAAAATAACGCATATTGCATGCATCAAATTTGTAAAGAATAAAGCGTAAAACATGCATTTAATATTAAAATAATAATGTATAGTTCATGCATTCATCATTAAAATAATGCATTCATTATTAAAAAAATATTATACACTATTACAAATGCTTTAATAGTTTAACTATTTCTGGTGGACTGAAATCAGTAAGTAAACTATATTCAAAAAGTAAAAATCAGACAGTAAAATATCAGTTATATTATTAAAGTGGTGATGTAAAAGTAACAACCAAAGTGCTAGGGGCATTGCTATGTGTTTACTAAGGTGTTCTGATTTGTTTCCATGCTCATAAAGGTCACAGTATATTAATCAGGAAGTGTACAGCACAGCAGAAATACCGTATACGGAGGATAAAGATGAAACCATTGTGTATTGGGAGAGTGGATTGTGCTGCTCTGTGATTTTATAATCGGTCAAACCACGTCCAGACAGTAACATTATCTGCCTGCAGAAAACTGCCACCTCAACACTTCAGGACAGATCTGACCTCAACTTACACGAGACTTCTGACTCCACAGCACTGTCACACATTATCGCTGGATCGCACACCGCTTTTTAGTGCGCTACAACTGCTACTGTCACTGCTCGGTATTGTGCACTGCAGATATTGTTGCTCCTATGATAACTTGCTTACACTGGGTGTGCAAATGACAAATGAATAGACACTATGATCATACTATACCACTTGTTTTTGCAGTATATACGGTGCACTAGGAAGGTCTATAATAAAGCATGTGCATTTCATTCATATAAAAGGTCGTTCAGCTCGACATTTATAATGATTATATTGTAAATGTCTATTATTTGTGACTTCTTATTGTAAGGTACAACAGGTGAATAGGGTACAATTTTAACTATTAATGTAAAATATTATCACAGATTAATCACAGTACATTAAGACAATTGTTTTGCATTACAAAAATATAACAAAATATTCAAACGAGGCATTATATGATTACATATGCACTAATTTGCACATTCCAGACCAGAAATCTGAGCAATGGATGTGTCGCTGTGTTCTCTGGAGCACGTTGACATGAATATTAGATAAAGCCAGATTAAATATTATTGTTTTATTTTCTTGACATATCTGAGTTAATGTTTTTTACTGAGGGGATTTTGGATATCTCCTTTTATCTCTCTGTAAATTATAAAATACTGTCAATAGGTAGAAAAATATACATTTAAACCATATTTTTAGGAATCAAATTTGACCAAAAAGCTTGTAAATGATATATGAACAAACCCCTCAGAAAAAAACTTTCAGAATAGAGATAGGAATAAAACTGTAAGTTTAAGTGTATGTAAGTGTTACTGAAGTGGAGATAAAACTCATTTTGAGAAACCAACTTTAAAGATATGCGCTGTAACTGAAACAGAAAAAGTGCAATCATAAAATCAGGTGAATAATGTATGATCAAACCCCTCAGTAAAAACTTTCAGAATAGAGATAGGAATAAAACTGTAAGTTTAAGTGTATGTAAGTGTTCCTGAAGTGGAGATAAAACTCTTTTTGAGAAACCGATTTTAAAGATATGCACTGTAACTGAAACAGATAAAGTGCAATCATAAAATCAGCTGAATAATCTATGAACAAACCCTTCAGTAGAAACTTTCAGAATAGAGATAGGAATAAAACTGTAAGTTTAAGTGTATGTAAGTGTTCCTGAAGTGGAGATAAAACTCTTTTTGAGAAACCGATTTTAAAGATATGCACTGTAACTGAAACAGATAAAGTGCAATCATAAAATCAGCTGAATAATCTATGAACAAACCCTTCAGTAGAAACTTTCAGAATAGAGATAGGAATAAAACTGTAAGTTTAAGTGAATGTAAGTGTTACTGAAGTGGAGATAAAACTCATTTTGAGAAACCGACTTTAAAGATATGCACTGTAACTGAAACAGATAAAGTGCAATCATAAAATCAGGTGAATAATCTATGAACAAACCCTTCAGTATAAACCTTCAGAATAGAGATAGGAATAAAACTGTAAGTTTAAGTGTATGTAAGTGTTACTGAAGTGGAGTTAAAACTCATTTTGAGAAACCGACTTTAAAGATATGCACTGTAACTGAAACAGATAAAGTGCAATCATAAAATCAGGTGAATAATCTATGAACAAACCCTTCAGTAGAAACTTTCAGAATAGAGATAGGAATAAAACTGTAAGTTTAAGTGTATGTAAGTGTTACTGAAGTGGAGATAAAACTCATTTTGAGAAACTGACTATAAAGAAATGCACTGTAACTGAAACAGATAAAGTGCAATCATAAAATCAGGTGAATAATCTATGAACAAACCCTTCAGTAGAAACTTTCAGAATAGAGATAGGAATAAAACTGTAAGTTTAAGTGTATGTAAGTGTTACTGAAGTGGAGATAAAACTCATTTTGAGAAACCGACTATAAAGGAATGCACTGTATCTGAAACAGATAAAATGCAATCATAAAATCAGGTGAATAATCTATGAACAAACCCTTCAGTAGAAACTTTCAGAATAGAGATAGTAATAAAACTGTAAGTTTAAGTGTATGTAAGTGTTACTGAAGTGGAGATAAAACTCATTTTGAGAAACCGACTTTAAAGATATGCACTGTAACTGAAACAGATAAAATGCAATCATAAAATCAGGTGAATAATCTATGAACAAACCCTTCAGTAGAAACTTTCAGAATAGAGATAGGAATAAAACTGTAAGTTTAAGTGTATGTAAGTGTTACTGAAGTGGAGATAAAACTCATTTTGAGAAACCGACTTTAAAGATATGCACTGTAACTGAAACAGAAAAAGTGCAATCATAAAATCAGGTGAATAATCTATGAACAAACCCTTCAGTAGAAACTTTCAGAATAGAGATAGGAATAAAACTGTAAGTTTAAGTGTATGTAAGTGTTACTGAAGTGGAGATAAAACTCATTTTGAGAAACCGACTTTAAAGATATGCGCTGTAACTGAAACAGATAAAGTGAAATCATAAAATCAGGTGAATAATCTATGAACAAACCCTTCAGTAGAAACTTTCAGAATAGAGATAGGAATAAAACTGTAAGTTTAAGTGTATGTAAGTGTTACTGAAGTGGAGATAAAACTCATTTTGAGAAACCGACTTTAAAGAAATGCACTGTATCTGAAACCTATGCAAACAGATGAAGTGCAATAATAAACGTAGCAGAATTATATATGTATATACAAACCCCTCAGTATAAACCTTCAGAATAGAGATAGGAATAAAATAACAATGGTTTTGCATGTAGGGTTTTGGCTTCAATCACAAAATTAGATTAAAATAAAAAATTGAAATGCATATAACCTCATTTATTTTGAAAAAATGTATTACATAATGTTTCACATGCTATTTTTAATTATAGAAGAGAATACGCATATTTATTCCACCATTCTGTCATTTCCTTAAATGACTGCTTCATGATTCTGCTCAAATGGCATATCATCTCTCATATTATTTTACTGTAAAAAAAATAGTATGAGAACGTACTCAGCATACTATTAAGCTAGTATTCCATTCATACAGCAGCCCATATCACGTTACACACTGAAGAGAAACAGCCCAAACACACTCTTCACAGTATGTTTAAGTATCTAAACCCTGCTGAGATGAGACTGTCCACTGGGACTAAAAGTCAATATGATTTACAGATAAAATGCTTAAGTGTTCTTGAGTAGTTCCTGACGTTACTGTCAGGAATTCACAACCATTACAGGCTTTTCTTTTTAGCCGTACAATAACATTACAGACAGTGCATAGAGGCCCGTGAAACAAAATCAATCAGCAGCAGAGAGCAAGAGATACAACGAGAAACGGTAAGCGTGTTTGAGGACAGAGCTGAAAGCTTGTGTACAAGAAATCAAAGGTAAACAAGTAATGATATGAAAAGAGGACGGGAGAGATGTGAAACCTCTCAGACTAGCGTTTCTCTTCAGTATGGATTTGTGATTAACACTAGACCGCTGGGGCGGCTCACTCCACTCAGAGGTGGCTAATTGAATCTGGGATATTTACACACACACACTGTGAGCTGGAGCTGCTCTCAGATGTCCACATTCGTCATCAAACCTTCATCTGTACATTTACATTTATGCATTTAGCTGACGCTTTTATCCAAAGCGACTTACAGTGCATTCAGGTTATACATTTTTTTTTCAGTACATGTGTTCCCTGGGAATCGAACCCACAACCTTTTGCGCTGCTGACGCAATGCTCTACCACTGAGCCACACAGGAACACTATATATAGGACATATATAGGACACATGCACATTCACAGTTCTGTCTATGGACATTTTTCTTTTCTGTATATTTTTATTTTATAACTATTTTATTCGTCATTATTGTCTATTCTCTTCATTATTAGTTTTTTTTTACCTTAATTATATGTACAAACATCTGCACTATGTTTGTATTTCTGTACCGGAAGTTTCTGTCACCAAGACAAATTCATTGTGTGTGCAAATGACGATGCAATTTCCTTCACCCTGCACACTGCTCTTTCCCATCTTGACAAGAGGAACACATATGTGACACTGTTGTTTGTTGACTACATTTCAGCATTTAATACCATAGTTCCCTCTAAGCTTGTAGTGAAACTCCGGGCTCTAGGTCTGAAAATTTAGCAGGAGACCCGTTGGGAGCGGTGGGATTTGGAAATAGAAATGTAATAGAAATGGAGTCAACACACGAAGTTGAGAAGACAATTAAAGTGGCTGTTTACTTGACAAAGCAAGGCAAGTCAGACAATCAGACAAACAATTCTCAATCGTCACTGAAAACAATGGGAAAGAGTTTAACTTAGTAAGTTGTCATAAATGTGCAAAAGTGTTTGTTTACAACTGACATAAATCTGGCACCTCTGCCCTGAGGTGACATACTTAATTTCCAAGTTCTATACGTTTATTTATTTAATAAGTTAAAGATATTTCATATTGTGCTTTGGCTTAGTTACTTAAACTGTTTGTTAACAGTAAACAATTGTTATTTTATTTAATCGTTTGATGAGTGTATATCGTGCTTTGTTTTAACGGTTTATATTTTAAAACGCGAATTAAAAAAATAGCCAATGTTTTTGTCACTTTTGGTGCTTTGGTTTAGCATTACTTCATCTTATTTAAACGCAATCGTGTTTAAAGCCTGTTTTTCTGGATGTGAACTTGAACGAATATTTAGTCTGAGTATTTTGTGTACATTTTTCATAATCTCTGAGAGAAAGTCTGCGGGAGCGGGCGGGTGTGGGTTTAAGAAAACAGTCCCCGCGCAGGGCTCTAGTGCACACGCTGACTAACTGGTGTCACAGCAACAACCTCTCTCTTGAACATCAGTAAGACCAAGGAGCTGGTGGTGGATTTCAGGAGGCGGACCAGTGAGCACCCCCCATCACCATCGATGGGACTCCAGTGGAGCGGGTCAGCAGCACCAAGTTCCTCGGGCGTAAACATCACCGAGGACCTCACCTGGACTATTCACACACAGTCAGTAGTGAGGAAGGCCTACCAGCATCTCTTCTTCCTCAGGCGACTGAAGAAATTAAGAATTAAGAACCGCCGCCGTATTTGTCACATACACAATTATACAGAGTATAACCAGCAGTGAAATGTGTTCTCTGCATTTAACCCATCCAAGTGAACACACACACACCTGGAGCAGTGGACACACACACACACACACACACACACACACACACACACACCTGGAGCAGTGGGCAGTGCCTGGGGAGCAGTCGGGGGTTCGGTGCCTTGCTCAAGGGTCTCACCTCAGCCGTGTACAATTTCTGCCAGAGCTGAGATTCGAACCCACAACCTTGGGTTAAAAGTCCAACGCTCTATCCATTAAGCCACGGCTGCCCCTCTGTCTGAGCTCAAATTCGGTCTCAAAAATCTCGAGTTCAAAAATCCTCAGACAGTTCAACAGTTGCACTGTGGAGAGCATCCTAACTGGCTGCATCACCGTCTGGTACGGGAACTGCACCGCTCTCAACCGGAAAGCCCTGCAGAGAATAGTTCAGACGACCCAGCACATCGTCGGAGGTGAGCTTCCCTCCCTCCAGGACATCTACACCCAGCGATGTGTGAGGAAAGCACGGAAGATCATCAGAGACTCATGAACTCTTCTCGCTGCTACTATCAGGCAGACGGTGCCGCAGCATCAGGACCAGAACCAGCAGAACACGAGACAGCTTCTTCACGCCGGCCATCAGACTGCTGAACTCAGATAGCAAACGATACTCACGCACCCACCCCTCACACTGGATTCCATCTACACACCAGACACACTGACTCTGACTCACTGTAGCATGTCTTGCACTGCATAGCATAGAACACACGCAGCTCCATCTTCTCTTCTGCACTCACAACACAGTAAAACACTAACAGTATGCACCACTGTAAGTCATATAAAGAGCTATACATGCATTCTCAAGTCTCTTGAGAACACAGTTTACTATGTGTATATTATGGAAATGTGTGTACTGTATATTATGTGCAATTGTCTATTGTTTATTGTATATTGTGCAAATGTGTATATTGTGTAAAGTGCGTTTTTCATATCTTGTTTTACTTGTACTGCCATGGCACAGAGTCTTGTACCTAAGAATTTCACCATCAGTACACTTGTGTGACAATAAAGAGATTTGATTTGATTTGATTTGATTTGATTTGATTTGATTTGATTTGATTTGATTTGATTTGATTTGAAACACACTTGGCAATAAAGCTCTTTCTGATTCTGATTCTGGTTATAAAGAACATGAGTGATAAAGACGCATTATATAATTAAATATGCAAGAAAATCCAAACATGTAAACCAGGTTCAAAATTCTTGTTTAATTTTGCTGATATATTAAAGTTTTAAGGTTTTTACTAAGGTAATTTTGGATATGTCTTATCATCACGCCATACATCAAAACAGTTGTGTCATAAAAAAAATGCTAAATTTAATATGTAGTTGAAATCTACAGACGCAATGTAGATGATGTGCATGACAATAAACACTTAAATTAGAATTGTGGATGTTTTTTTCACTAGTCTGAAATAATGCATTGTAAGAAAGTAAAATAGCCCGACATTGACAAATTCATGAAAAACACTATTTGTTTTGCCTGTAGTGTCTTGCATTAAAATCACAAAATTAGATTAATATTAAAAATGTAAATGCAAAATAACCGTATTAATTTTCAAGATAACACCCTGACATTTTTTCACTGAATTAAGCATGCATTGTTTTGAGATCTTGACAGAAAATGTAGCATGCTGTTTGAAACATTTGTTGCATGCTTTAACATGAATTTGAAATAAAAAAATCATGTTGATGGCATATTGTTTTTTTTATTATTATTTATTAAATTGTATTTGTTTGCATAAGGTATGTCTATTTTATGACTGCATAAATAAAAACACTTTAAAATGGTTTAAAATAGTATACAAATAAATACAGTGGTTTATACTGGGAAAAATAACAGATTGTATTTTACAAAAATAGTCTCATACGGCCCCCAAAAACTATTACTAAATTAGAATTGGCATTTTAAAGTGAGTTTTTACATTCTACATTTACAAAAACACAAACAAATCATGAATATGCGTGGTCAGATGTGTTAGTACACCAAAGAGTATGTTTTATATATTACACTACAGTTAAAGATCGTGTATTTCTGTTCTACATTTTTAAATGTTTTTACCAAAATCCTGTTTAACTTTCATTTAGAACTTTTTATTAGTAAAAAACACCAATGTTCTCCTGCTTTAAAGAACTCATAAACCTAAACACTGATCTGAAGAGCCTTTAAACATCCAGAGAATAACATACAGTATGTGTAGGGGACTAGATGTGCATAAACTGTTTGCAATCTAAACTTGAACAACATTTAACATCCATGCAACCTTTTTAATGCACAAAAGTTATTTTATGGTATTTACGCAAACAAAACCCCGTTTGGAAGCATGTTAAGAGTATCCTCCAGTACAGTGTGTGCTGTACAGTAGAGTAAGTATACAGTACAGTAGTAGTACAGTGAAGTATGTGTACTTACACAGCACAATGTGCGTATGAGGATACCGAAGTGCATACTCACAATCAGTCCTGTCCTTTTCCGTGCACACAGCATGCCACACAGTCCACAGATAAGAAACTATGAGACAGAAAACAGCATGTTTGAGCATCTCACCAGAAACGAACTGAATGAAAAACATGCAGAAAACGGGGGAAATGTGACCCAATCACAGTGAATTCAGATTACAATAGAGTCACACCTTACAAGAACTGTTACTGAACTGGACATGAACACACACAAATTGAGTTCATGAAGGAAAGATCTCACATACACTGAAACTTCACAAAATATCTGTGAAAACAACAAAGTTATTCAAAGTTATGACACATCAGAAAGTGTGCCATTCGGCTTTAGGTCATATTTCCTTTACAAAAAATACTGTACTGTACCATAATACAATATGAGTTACATTACTGTACATTCATACTGTACCATGATATAAAAATGCATTTTATGGTATTTTCATGGTACATTAAGGTACTTATAAAAATGCCACGGTATTAAAATTGTGAAAAATAACTGTATTGAATTTGCACTTAGTTCAAATCGTATTGAATGTTCAAATCTTAAAAGTATATATATTTAAAACAACTTGCGGATTATATAATATTAATTAAATAAAAGGCCACTTAAGTGACTTAATACTTGCATGACTGCTTCTTAAGACACTTAAGTCCACTTTCAAATAAAGCACACTCTGTAATGTCAAATTAAATACATTTTAAATCACTATAGTTTTAGTCATGCTTTAAAGAAGTATTTACTAACATTCCAAGCATGTGACGTACTTGATTATAATTGAACTTATTTGATATTACATTTAAAGTTATTATATTTCAAACGTACTGAATTGCAATATTCCTCAGTACAAACCACACTTCAAAGACAACTTAAGTATGAAATTATATATAAAAGCATAAGTCATATTGAAGTGGGTCAAAAATGCATTTAATGTAAATTTTAACTATAATACTATTATGCAAATACCATGAAATGAAGTATCTGAAAACATTACATTCAGTTCTCACATCAGTTCATTGTTTATATGATAAGTATGCCTTTGCTAAAGTATGCTGTACTTGTTTTTCTCAAAGGAACGTTCCTCTAATGTTCCCAGTTTGATGTTTTGGGGAGAAACCTAATAAGAACGTTCGGGGAACGTTATCTGTGATTCTTTATATATCAACAAACTAACCTTCCCAGAACGTTCTGAGAATCAAACATTGCCATGTGGTTACATTTTAATGCAAATACAAAACATTTTTAATTAAAAAAAATACTGCACAAACTTTCAGTGCTTGAGAGTGTTGTTAGATTCGAATCAATTGTTTATGCTGAAGAAGACAACAGAAAAGAAAAGCGAGACGTACACACACTCCGCTCCATACCGGAGAAGCGTCGCCCTGCTGGGTCTTATGCTCCCCTTTCACCAGGCAGATGCCCACCGTGCCCAGGGCGATGCTGGACACCCCGAGCCCTATCTCCAGCACCGACAGAACCAACAAACTCCAGATGATCTTCCGCCTGGAGCACATCTTCGCTCGGGCATCCTTCCTGACCGGTGCGCAAAAACGCTTCACTCCATGTCCTCACAGATAAACCAAACGCATAAGATCCAGGATAAGAGTGCAGACGAACATCAACTTACGTGATTTCTCCAAAACACACCAGTAGAACGTGAATCAGTGCGCAAAGGTGCTCTCCGTGATGCGTAGCCTCCAGCAGTTTAACTTTACCCTCCTCCTCACTCTGTTTACCATGCTTCTGCGATTTCCCTCAGTCTGACGGAGAAACTCCGCCCACGGTCACCATCGAATTTCTTTACAGGCTACTGCAGTAGAATGGCTCTTAAACCGTTTTAGAATCATTATATGATCACATACTTGACGTAATGTCTTAGAACAGTAATTGTTACAAATGTTCCAAATCTAATCTGGCGGGAGAAGTTGCGATTCTGTCAAACAGCGGAGCAGGTGTCCTGACGCGGTTTTGCGCAATGGTGCGTAAAAGCGCTGATTGTGGTAAATGTCAGTTTATGGCATTAAACCAGTGAGTTGGACACCTAACGACACATGTCAGCACAGCGCATTAAGACACTCAATCACATTTTGTTAGAAAGGTTTTGAGTGGACCGAATCCATTACAGCGCGCGTAAAAGTCCTTTATATAGGATGCTGAAACAAAAGTCATGCTTTTTGTAGCGTTTGGATGCTCTGTGATTATATTTGTGGAATTTCCCACGCACATTGATTTATAAATACATTTAGAGTGACACTTACAGAGAAAAAAACATCCAGCAATCTCTTTATAAAAGCTGATGGAAGCTGCTGTAGGGCTGAGCATTACATTTCCAAAACCAATAATGAACATAATAGAGCATTTTGGTATCTCAGATCAAACTCACAGTAAATGTGTGTTTATTTGCATTAAAACCACTTCCTCACTGGCTGGGCAGAAAAGGAAATTGCTTTTCTGGGGAATAATAATAACAATAATTTAATTTATCCAGCTACATGGCCTCTCTAAATAATTCATAACTATGGAGAATAGAATAGTAAACAAAGCCTTGAAAACACTGTGCAATTGCTCTGTGAAAGTCTGTAACGGATCGTAGCACTTCACACGCTCCGTAGAGGATGAAATATCATCACATAAACCCAAGCACAGTTCTTCATGTGGTAAATGTAGAAGCCTGTCTTCACTGCAGTGTGCTGGATGTGGGTGAGACGGGTTTGTTTTCAGTGTGTCTGCTGCAAATCACAGACAGACAGTTCATTCCTGAACTCAAAACAGCAACTTTCTGCAGAGAGGTGTTTGTGTTACTGTAACAACAGAACGTCTGAAACAAACAGTGCCGGATGTTACTGGACAGTCACACTGCAGGGAAAGGCCTGTTTGAGGAACGCTTTGCTTGTATTGGTTTATATTGTGTTTGAAATGATATTCTTCAGTCAGCAGAAAACACACAAGACCAGTCACACAATAGAAAGCTTTGCCCATCTTGTATTGATTTCCAATAATCAGTCAATGCAAAGAGCTTGAAAACATATATCACATTGCAAGTTGTGGTTAATTGGGGGTTTTCCTTTGCTGACAGAAAAATCAATATTGTTGACAAGTAACTAATAGCTTTTACCAATTCTGATATCACAAATTACAAAAAGAAAAAAGTAAATGTATTTGTCTTTGTACTAACAGGTGAATTAAAAAAATACCAGCCCCAGATATTTCAGCAATATACTGTATACTGTAATATAATATGAATATTAAATTAAATAATTTAACATAATTAAATGTTTAAATATATAAATATATATTATAATAATTGTGTGTGTGTTTGTGATGCATATATAACAGATTTAATATATATTACATTCAAATATTTATATATATATTAAATTCGTCACTTAAATATATTATTTAAAAACGTACATAAATCTATTATTAGCATTATTTTCCATTAGCATCAGGCATCAAACAGGCTTTACATCCCGTGGTTTTCCTCCCTCTCTCCTGTGTTTGCAGGGTTTGTGGGAATGTGAAAGAGCTGAACTGATTGTTGTGACCGGTGATCTAGAAATAGCAGGAAAGAAAAGGTGGAGTTATTTTTAGAACCTGTGACCATGAGTAAAGAGGGAGGAAAGTACATGGTGTATTGTTTGCACTTCAGGTATTCTTCTATACATTCAGACAGTTCTGAGTGCAGTGTTAGTACTGGATTGTCCAATAGTTGATCACTTCTTGTTAGTCACATTGCAGTTTAGCTCCAACCCAAATCAAACACACCTGATCCAGCTTATCAAGGTGTGCAGGTGTAACGGATGTATGCCAGTAAGGGCTGTGTGTAAACCTCACTCCCCTGACCTCAAAAAGAGGCGCTCTAGCGACTGATGCTAGAGGCTGTAGCCTTTAGCCTCCTTGGTAGAGCGCCCGCCTCCCGCGCTGGCATCCCGGGTTCGAGACCCGCTCGGTGTGATGGTGCGGACCCGGGGGGGGTTACATTGGTGCCGTGACCCGGATGGGAGTGAGGTTTAGGGGGGTGAGTGTAACGGATGTATGCCAGTAAGGGCTGTGTGTAAACCTCACTCCCCTGACCTCAAAAAGAGGCGCTCTAGCGACTGACGCTAGAGGCTGTAGCCTTTAGCCTCCTTGGTAGAGCGCCCGCCTCCCGCGCCGGCATCCCGGGTTCGAGACCCGCTCGGTGTGATGGTGCGGACCCGGGGGGGGTTACATTGGTGCCGTGACCCGGATGGGAGTGAGGTTTAGGGGGGTGAGTGTAACGGATGTATGCCAGTAAGGGCTGTGTGTAAACCTCACTCCCCTGACCTCAAAAAGCGGCGCTCTAGCGACTGACGCTAGAGGCTGTAGCCTTTAGCCTCCTTGGTAGAGCACCCGCCTCCCGCGCTGGCATCCCGGGTTCGAGACCCACTCGGTTTTACTAGAAACTTCCAAGCAGGTGTGATTTGGAGCTCTGCAGACCTGTGCCCTCCAGGAATTGAGCTTGAGACCACTGCCTTTAGTGCCTAAAGGATTTATGAACCGCCTCCCCAGATAGCACACATACATCATGGAGAAGTCTATATCACATCTGCATTTATATCTGCAAGATGTATTTTGTCGAGTGTTTGCTCATCTGCACTATGTCCATTGGATGTTTCCTGTACTATAGACATACATTAGATGTCTTTAAGATGTTTATGATTTATAATGTATGTAAAACTGATACCTGAAAGACGTCTGTCAGACGTTTGTACACAGCAGATGCTTTCCAGATCAAGAGATCTTTAACAGACATCTTGCAGACATACGTGTCTGTTTTTTATTTTGTACTATTCTCTAAGGTCCACTTATAATGTTATCCAGATTTTGACATATAAAACATCATAATTTAGAAGTAATAGGCGATTTTCTGTCCCCTCGTCAGAGCGCTCTGGGTGAATATGTGCGGTGGACCGTAGACTCGGACGTAAACACACACTGCTATGATTGGCTTGTGTGTATTTGACAGTCTACATCCTTCACAAATGGACGCTGCTGTGATTTAGGATTTAAAATGTATAAATACTCTATTTCAAACTATCTGTACGAAGAGACAAAGCAATAATGACAAAAAACAGTTACTCACACTTGCCGTGCGACATTACTGTTGGATCCAATATAGTCGGCACAGCATTGTCTTTTGGTTTCAATCTTTTTGAAAATCCTGCATCGAATTGTGCCTTGTTCCTAAATGAGTCTAAAATGAAGTGAACAAAAGACCAAGTTCTTACTGACATGGTCTGGATCTGGATCTTCATTAAAAATAAAGTTCACTCTTTCCTGATGTTGGGATCAGAAAGAAAGCAGCGCAAACACTGTTTTTACATTTACATTTAGTCATTTAGCAGACGCTTTTATCCAAAGCGACTTACAATTGGGGAACACATAAAGCGATTCATCTTGAAGAGGCAAACAGACATAAGTGCTCGTTAACACCAAGTCTCAGGCATTGTTCAAATAAATACAAGCTAGCAAGAGAAGGAATAAATAAAGATAAATAAAGTTGTGTTTTTTACACAACTTGGCACTGCATGGCATCTTGTTGACTTCGGAGTTGATGTAGAATTGGTGGGCGGGGCTAAACAGTCAGTGATGTAGAATCGGTGGGTGGGGCTAAACAGGCAGTGATGCAGAATCGGTGGGTGGGGCTAAACAGTCAGTGATGTAGAATCGGTGGGTGGGGCTAAACAGGCAGTGATGTAGAATCGGTGGGTGGGGCTAAACAGGCAGTGATGCAGAATTGGTGGGTGGGGCTAAACAGGTAGTGATGCAGATTTGGTGGGCGGGGCTAAACAGTCAGTGATGTAGACTTGGTGGGTGGGGCTAAACAGACAGTGATGTAGAATCGGTGGCGGGGCTAAACAGTCAGTGATGTAGAATCGGTGGGTGGGGCTAAACAGGCAGTGATGTAGAATCGGTGGGCGGGGCTAAACAGGCAGTGATGCAGAATTGGTGGGTGGGGCTAAACAGGCAGTGATGCAGAATTGGTGGGTGGGGCTAAACAGGCAGTGATGCAGAATTGGTGGGTGGGGCTAAACAGGTAGTGATGCAGATTTGGTGGGCGGGGCTAAACAGTCAGTGATGTAGACTTGGTGGGCGGGGCTAAACAGGCAGTGATGCAGAATTGGTGGGCGGGGCTAAACAGGCAGTGATGTAGAATTGGTGGGCGGGGCTAAACAGGCAGTGAGGCATAATAAAATGTAGTTAAGCAGTGCAAGCCTGTTAACTGTTGTGCTCTTGCACGATTAATCACTAATTTTGTAACTTTCTAAAACAACATTGTGCTGGTGTTCACATGCGATCTCGTAAATATGACTATTCCTGCATGAGTTGAAGGCAGCATGATTGCTCTTCAGAAAGAACAGTGCTAAAGATCTGAATGTTTTTGAGAGAGTGTAATTTGCCTCCTGTGGCAGTTCTGTCCTGTCGTTTGTCCTCCTGTGTCTCAGTTTGGCTCTTTGCACCATATTAACTTCCATTAGCATCACCGCAGTAGGACAGAAGAGCTGCTTCCTATACACTCTCACATCCTCCGTCTATTTATAACCACCGCAGCGCTGTCCGTTTGTGTCTGTTCATCCTTTCTCTTTCTCTTCGTGTGAGGTGGAAGGTTCTCACCATGTTCCCGTCCACTTGCAAACTCGGCTCCGTTCCCTAACAGGGAGGCCTTGCTGTTTGCTGCCTACATAGACGACTAGGCATACATGTATATGACATTTGTGTTCATATAAAAAATCTGACTTTTTTGGCATTTCTGAGTTTTTGTCTCTGAATTCTGAATTTTTATCTTGCAATTCTGTTTCTGCCATGGAATAAAAAAGAAAAAAGTATTTTTGTGAATAGGTACATCACAATTTAGATGTTTCTATTCAGAACTGTAAGTTTATATCTCGCAATTCTGTTTATAATTTTTTTATCTCTCAGAATTGTGAGAAAAACAGTCTGAATTATGAGATAAAATCTGATAAAAAATATAAATTGATTCATCTTTTATCAAATTAAGAAATTAAGAAAAAGTACTGCTATTAATATCCATAATTATTTATAAAAAAATATTTAATACAGCAGTTCAAACATTTTCCAATTGTAGTTATATATATTTTTAATTACAAAATTCCCAAAAATTATCCCCAAAAATTTGTAAGTTATAGTACATTTCAAAAAATATTTGATTGTTTTTTTTGGTTTTAATAAATAAACAAGTATCAAGCATGCTTTACATCATGCAAGTTTCATTAATTTGGGTAAACACTGCTTATACTGTGAGCAAAATAAACGGATAGATAATGTATAAAGTTGTTTTTCAATCATTTGTTTGCTGATGTTGTATTGGTTTTGTTCTATCGTCTAATGCAATGGCATCCATATATTTTCAAGTCTCTAAATACATTTATGTCACATTATTTGACTGTATGTTTTGACTCTTTGCATCATTATACAAGAGCTCATTTTCCCTGCATAACTGTGTCAGTTTTGACACACTGGAAATATGCCCATGCCACGGATTGCCCTGGAGCCCTGTTTAATGGTCCACAAGGGAGTGCTTGAGTCCTGCCAACAATAGTGGCACA
Organism: Schizopygopsis pylzovi; assembly: GCA_027422435.1. Classification (NCBI taxonomy): domain Eukaryota; kingdom Metazoa; phylum Chordata; class Actinopteri; order Cypriniformes; family Cyprinidae; genus Schizopygopsis; species Schizopygopsis pylzovi. The sequence goes on along the minus strand of CM049818.1, from coordinate 2,609,678 downwards.
TACTGAGAACATCACTACCTGTGAACGCATGGGACCCGGTTATAATGATATGCTGCTGCTAGCCAGGCTCAGTTAAGTTTACAGTTGTAACTGTAATTTGAGTGAAAAATGGATTGGTGTATTGCTGTGTGTTCATCTCGCAATCCATAATTGTCAGAGCCTCGTTATAAGTGAAGCTATTTCTGTGTCACTACCAGTGGAGGACGACACAAACACTGTTCTGGAGTTAAAGTAACCTACAGATACACTGTTAAAATGTTACTCCGGTAAAAGTAACTTGACTAAAAGAACAAACCTATTATGACCCTATTATGAATTATGTTTTTCTGTCATAATCACACGCATACAATCAGTTTCTAAACAGCTCATAGGCCTATGATTTACATTTAATAATAGTAAACTACTAATTTTAAAATTCTTTAATTTTGAATTAAGCACGGCCAATTCGGTGAGTTGTTAATCACTACGATTGGCTCACCGAATCACTAATCAGATCAATTAGAAAATGAATCATTATGTGCCATTTGTAAACTATTTAACGTGAAAGAATGATTCATTACGAAACGGACATCGCGACCACGGCCCTGATTTCTTCAAATTCATTTTGCTCATCACTCAAATTGGTTCATTTTGAATCAGACAAGGCCAATTCAGTGAGTTGTTAACTCGAACCGGATCACTGAAACAAATCAAAAGAACGATTCATTAAGAAATGGAAGCAGTCTCAGGTCGCAGACTCGATTTCTTCACTTTTGAAATATCAAGGTAAGGAAGACCAGCCAAGTCCAATTCAGTGAGATGTTAATGCGAGATTATACATGCATGAAAGCTCAGATAATCTTCACAGAAATTCTGGAATATTATAGATTCTATCATTTTAATCAGCCATCAACAATAGATAGATGAATACAAAGCATCAGGTTTTAGCCATTAACATTAACAAATGTTTGGGACATATTGCAATAGGATTTAGTGGTTTTAACAAGCCACCAATAGAAGATGACCAATTACCAGCAGAGACCATTACAGTTTCTATTAAAACCAGTACAATTCCCATTATAACCAGTAAAACCATTACACATTCTGTGATGGATTCTATTGTTTTATCAACAACAGCAAACAAAGAGTTTCATCAGCCACTAACCAGCCAAACTTGACCCCGTGCATTGCATAATACGACATAATGAAGAATGTGCAAATGCTATTCTGAACATACTCTGTATAATGCAAGAATGATGCAAACAAGCTTGAGCGGTGTTTAATAGTGAAGTTATTGAGTCCAGCCTTCAATCTGTGTTAGCTGTGCTTGTTTAGTTCAAGTCTAGCTCGACTCTCTCGTCAGCTTTAGCAAATTATGCTCAAATATCTTGCATCTGCAGATTCTGGCAGAAAATCCCAGCTGGCCATTGACAGTTTCCAAAATTAATGCGACAACCACCCTGGGGGGGGGGGGAAACCCTGAGGGGACGTGAAACTCTTCAACACACGGGCATTATGAGAAAGTACCGCGGTATTACCACAAACATATATAATGCCCTCTAGCAAAGGTATATAAACAAGAGACCAAGTGTACCATATAGCCATATATCAAAGGACCATGGTGCTGCTGCATTATTTTATTATTTTTCTGTGCATTCATAAAGTAATCAAAGAACAATACATGTTTATGTGAGTATCTTAACATGAAGAAAAAGAGCAGTTTTTAGTTTTTGCCAGTTCCCTCATTGTTTTAATGCTCACAGATGTTGTAAAGCTTGGTCTCTGCATCCCTGAGGAAGATAAAGAGAAAAACAGCCAGTGGCGACTCCTGCATGAGGGCAGTGTTTTATGAGCGGGAGGATTGTATGCTAATTGTTTGAAAGCACCATTTTTCCTCACACTGGCCAGGATCGGACACTTGCTGATGCTGTGGGTTTCTTAAAGGGTATTAATGCACACAGGCGATGTACATTACTGCAAAAGGTGTTGCACAGCAGTGAACATGTGAAAACACACATGCACGCTCTCAGAGACTTTGCCTGTTTAACTTCCATTATAATAGGAGGAACAAGAAAAGGGACGGTTTTAGTACCACCATTATCTCTTATCTCACTGCGGGCAAAAATGAGATTAATTGCATTGGCTCTTTGTGATGGCAATGAAATCAAAAAACCATTATACAATTATGCAAGTGGCAGTGAAAGTAGAAGAACAGCTATCTTTAGATGCCATACAAATATTACATTCAGGATTTCAAAAACCTAATACATCCACATGTTTGTGTAGACGTGCTATTTTAATTAGACAAGGCAATATAATACCAATTAGTGAAGCTGGTAAGGCAAATATTTAGATTAAAAATAAAATATCAGTGTGTTACAATTCAAAGGCTTACATTATTCATCCATGACAAAGCAGATAAAAGCAGATTTGCTTTTATAATCAGCAGAAAGTTTCACATCTGTAATGTTAAAACATCAGGAGCTGATTGGAGAGATGAAAAATGTTTCAAAGGGGGAGTAAATGAACACATTTCTACACATTTATCTTTGAATTATCATGCTGAGTGAATCATGCACCAGGGTTGTTACAATTCACGAAAAAAAAAACCCTTTAAAAAGTTGTTTTTTTAAATAAAATCATTTAAAATATAAAAAGGTTAACATTGATTCAAAGCAACATTTCTCTTTTTGTTTAGTTTAATTTGAAGTACTAAAATAACTAAAACCACTTAAACTAGAATTAATAAATAAAAATACATAGACATATTTAAAAATAATAATAATGACAAAAACACAAGAAGTTAATACAATTTGAACTAAAATCTAGTCAAAATTTCCCAAGGCAACATTTCTGATTTTCAATTAGTTTAACCCGACATACTAAAACTAAAAGATAAAAAAATACATAATCAAAAACTAGATGACTAAAACTCACATCAATGTCTCAAACTTAAACTAAAACTAAAAGATAAAAAATACATAGACAAAAACTAGATGACTAAAACTCACAACAAAATGTCTCAAACTTAAACTAAAACTAAAATCTAATTCAAAATGTGCCAAATCTTTAGTTTAACTTGAATAACTAACTTGAATAAATAACTTAACTAAAACTAATAAATTAATACAAAATATAAACTTATTTTAAATTATAAAACAAAATACAAAAATCTAGTTAAATATGAACACAAAGTATCTGCCATGCAGAAGAGCAGGAACGAGGATTAAGAAAGTAAATGAACACTTTTGGGAATGTTCTGGAGAAAGGAATGGCGTCTCCATCTGATGTAACACAATCGATCGGCTTCTTCCTGAGCCACACACACAATCCCTGAAGGTTTGACTGAAGGAGAGGATGAAGAGGATGAGGAGAAGTTTCCTGTTACAGAAGCCTCAGTGTTTGATGACTTGGAGAAATGCACTGATGATGGCAGCAAAGACAGCAGAGATCAATGACTCGTCCTCCACTGGACTAAAATCAATCACAGCAACACCCCGAGCCCCAGCTCAGATTCAACCCCCCAACTTCTCTCAGCACATTCTGACACAGGACCCAACGTACTTCATGATGTCATGCGGTGCAACTTCTCTCAGCACATTCTGACACAGGACCCAACGTCCTTCATGATGTCATGCGGTACAACTTCTCTCAGCACATTCTGACACAGGACCCAACGTCCTTCATGATGTCATGCGGTACAACTTCTCTCAGCACATTCTGACACAGGACCCAACGTACTTCATGATGTCATGCGGTGCAACTTCTCTCAGCACATTCTGACACAGGACCCAACGTCCTTCATGATGTCATGCGGTACAACTTCTCTCAGCACATTCTGACACAGGACCTAACCTCCTTCATGATGTCATGCGGTGCAACTTCTCTCAGTACATTCTGACACAGGACCCAACGTCCTTCATGATGTCATGCGGTGCAACTTCTCTCAGCACATTCTGACACAGGACCCAACGTCCTTCATGATGTCATGCGGTGCAACTTCTCTCAGCACATTCTGACACAGGACCCAACGTCCTTCATGATGTCATGCGGTGCAACTTCTCTCAGCACATTCTGACACAGGACCCAATGTCATTCATGATGTCATGCGGTGCAACTTCTCTCAGCACATTCTGACCTTCATGATGTCACGCGGTGCAACTTCTCTCAGCACATTCTGACACAGGACCCAACGTCCTTCATGATGTCATGCGGTGCAACTTATCTCAGCACATTCTGACACAGGACCCAACGTCCTTCATGATGTCATGCGGTGCAACTTCTCTCAGCACATTCTGACACAGGACCCAACGTCCTTCATGATGTCATGCGGTGCAACTTCTCTCAGCACATTCTGACACAGGACCCAACGTCCTTCATGATGTCATGCGGTGCAACTTCTCTCAGCACAGCCGAGGAGACGCTCAATGTGCTGGACGGTACATTATAAACACTATTTTCTCCTCTCAAGCATGCTATAAGATATACTTTAACATGTTCATATTATACTTGAGTGAGACAGAAGATAGAGCGAAGCATGAAGCTAACGTTTGAGGTCAACTAGATTTTATTTGAAAGAAATTAATACTTTTATTCCACAAGGATGCATTAAACTGATCAAAAGTGGCAGTAAAGATTTATGATGTCACAAAAGGTTTATATTTCTATTAAATGCTGTTCTTTTGAACTTTCTATTCATCTGTAAATCCTAAAAATTAAATGTATCACAGTTTCCACCACAACATGAAGCAGCACAACTGTTTTCAACATTGATAATAATAATAAATGTTTGTTGAGCAGTAAATCAGTATATTATTATGATTTCTGAAGATCATGTGACACTGAAGACTGGAGTAATGATGCTGAAAATACAGCTGTGCATCACAGAAATATATTACATTTTACAATATATTACAATAGAAATAAGTTATTTTAAATGGCATTAATTTTTCACAATTTGTGCTGTTTTTACTGTATTTTGTATCAAATAAATGAAGCCTTGGTGGACAGAAGAGACTTCTTTCAAAAACATCATACTTTCTAAAATATCAGCTGCAAATATATTATAACCTTTATAGGCAATAACAAAAAAAACGAATTAAGTAATAATGCTAAACATAAATGAAGTATATGTATATTATCTGAAAAATAAATAAAATTTTTCATGTTCAAGATTATCATTTTTTTCGCAGGATTTACTTCTGTACTTTAAAAGCTTGATAACTGTGTGCAGAGACAGATTAAAACAATGAACTTAAAGTGTCATGTCTGATCTTGTCCATCTTATATAACTGTGTGAAGCATTAAACACAACCTGACATGGTCAAAACATTGGTGTCACGTAACGAGCAGAAGTGCTGAGCAGGACTGTGGCGTACGTGGCCTCGTCCATAATCGCTCTCTGAAGGGCAATGCCATGTCGTGCCTGTGCCGCTTTGCTGTTGTGATGAGACACGGTGACTCCACGCGGCAGAAGAGATGATGTCCATGACATCCTTGGGTCTGCAGAGTCAATGCAACCCACTCACAAACTGCAGAGAAAACCAATCATATATTCACAACACACAGTATAAAACATGATCATAGAGCATCAGAGAGACAGACATTAAAGGACCGGTTCATCCAAAAATGAAAATTGACTGAAAATGTGCTCACTTTCAGATCATCAAAGATGTAGATGAGTTTGTTTCTTCATCAGATTTGGAGAAATGTAGCATTGCATCACATCGCATCAAGTGGGGAAGATGTGACCTAATGTATAGAGAGTAGGACTTGTAACCCAAAGGTTGCAGGTTCGAGTCTCAGCTCCGGCAGGGATTGTAGGTGGGGGGGGGGGGGAGTAAATGTACAGCGCTCTCTCCACCTTCAATACCACGACTGAGGTTCCCTTGAGCAAGGCACCGAACCCACAACTGCTCCCCGGGCGCCGCAGCATTAATGGCTGCCCAATGCTCCTGGTGTGTGTTCACGGTGTGTGTGTGTGTGTTTGTTCACTACTCACTGCTGTGTGTGCACACTTGGATGGGTTAAATGTAGAGCACAAATTCCAAGCATGGGTCACCATACTTGGCCACACGTCACGTCCTTTCCTTTTGCTCACCAATGGATGTTCTGCAGTGAATGGGTGCCGTCAGAATGAGAGCCTGATGAACAGCTGATAAAAACATCACAATAATCCACAAGTAATCCACATCACTCCAGTCCAGCAGTTAACATGTTGAGAAGACAAAATAAACAAATCCATCATTATGATGTTTCATTATTTCATCATTAAGTCCATAATCTATACTAATGCTTAAAAAAGTGGTCTGGTCTGAATCAGGAGAGAAATCTGCATAGATCAAGCTCAATTTTACAAGCCCAAAACAGCTCTAAAATACGTGGGTGGATTTTGATATGAGAGACAACAGGAGATGGACTTATTCACCGGAGGAAGCATTATTACAGATTATGACTTATAATATACCCGGAAGCAACAGTTTGAAGTTAAAATCATCTTGTTGGATTTGTTTCTTACAGCACGCAGCTTTTAGCTTCACATTACATTAACTGATGGACTGGAGTGGTGTGGATTATTGAGATGTTTTTATCAGCTGTTTGGACTCTCATTCTGACGGCACCCATTCACTGCAGAGCATCCATTGCTGAGACACTGAAACAAACTCACCTACATTTTGAATGGTGGGCATATTTCAACAAATTGGTATTTTGGGCCTAACTATTCCTTTGATAGTTTTATCACAGCTTTTGAGTACTTTTTATGAAAGGATGTTCATTAACAGACAGATGATGTGACTAGAGAAAGCATGAGGCATGGATTCAAGTGGACATTTATGCTTGGAGATACTCAATGAGACAGATGCATTATGGGAACACACTGTAGGCTTTATTCGGGACGGCTTTATTTAGTGTTCGGATCTATGTTCTGACAAACGTTAAAATATGCATACATTATTATCCAGAACAGCACAGTCTGATCAGAGCATGTTAGAGAGTATGAGAGCTGATCTTAGAGGAAACTTTGGTGCTTCTCCCAAAGCAAAATAATCCAAGAAAAGACAAATGAGTAAAGAGATATAAAATTAAAACATTATGTCCTGGAAAAAGTTTATGAGAAATGTTTGAGTTCATATCTAGATCTGATAATTATGCATGTAATTGCATACATGCATATGTGTTTATTTATGTAAATAAATGAAAGTACAAAAATAAATAAATGTATATATAAATGTGTAAGTGCAAAACAAATTCATACATAAATGTATAAATAAACGTATAAGTGAAAAAATAAATGTATAAATAAATGCATAAGTGCAAAAATAAATAAGTGCAATACAAATGCATAAATACATTTATAAATAAACGTATAAGTGAAAAAATAAATGTATAAATAAATGCATAAGTGCAAAAATAAATAAGTGCAATACAAATGCATAAATACATTTATAAATAAACGTATAGGTGAAAAAATAAATGTATAAATAAATGCATAAGTGCAAAAAATAAATAAGTGCAATACAAATGCATAAATACATTTATAAATAAACGTATAAGTGAAAAAATAAATGTATAAATAAATGCATAAGTGCAAAAAATAAATAAGTGCAATACAAATGCATAAATACATTTATAAATAAACATATAAGTGAAAAAATAAATGTATAAATAAATGCATAAGTGCAAAAAATAAATAAGTGCAATACAAATGCATAAATACATTTATAAATAAACATATAAGTGAAAAAATAAATGTATAAATAAATGCATAAGTGCAAAAATAAATAAGTGCAATACAAATGCATAAATACATTTATAAATAAACGTATAAGTGAAAAAAAAAAGTATAAATAAATGCATAAGTGCAAAAATAAATAAGTGCAATACAAATGCATAAATACATTTATAAATAAACGTATAAGTGAAAAAAAAAAGTATAAATAAATGCATAAGTGCAAAAATAAATCCATAAACCAATAAATGAATGCATAAATACATTTATAAATAAACATATAAGTGAAAAAATAAATGTATAAATAAATGCAGAAGTGCAAAAAATAAATCCATAAACCAATAAATGAATGCATAAACACATAAATAAAGGCATAAATAAATGCACAAATAAATAATTGCACACATAAGTACTGAGTACATACAGCTAGAAAAACACTTTATTATAACTCTAATTTAGTAACAGACAGTGTTTGGCTTCAGATCCAGAGATTCAGTCAATGGCATCTGTTCTGATAGTTTCTTATTGATTTCTGTGAGATGGCGGTGGGCTTTTGGAGAAAATGATGTGCTAATTTGCTCACTGGGAGTCTGGAGAGATGGAGGTGTCGGCTGTGGCTGTCGGCTGTGGGTCGGTCGGCCCTTAGTGAATGTTTGATGCACTGTGGCCCTTTACAAACTGAGACTGTGCCACGCATCCGAGATGAGATTTAGACTTGATTAGGTCTCTGGTGCCTATGAACAGATTTTAGGTCGTGGATGAGAGATGAGGGCACGGGTTCTCACAAACATGTCATATTAAACACTGAGACGCGATAAAGGTTTACACTGTACTGTGGAACAAGTGTACTGAAATAAATCTAATACAATGCCTAGTTGAAAGAAATTGAGCTTGACAGTTAGAAGAGATAATTACTCTAAATATTCAATACAAAATGCATTATTCACATCCATTTATGAAAAACTGAATTGCTTAGAAAATAAAAGCTAATGACAAATTGTGTTTTTTTAAATTATTTTAGTTAAATAATGTACTGTATTGTGAAATTAATAATACAAAATAAATAAATGAAAATAAAATGCATTATAATAAAATGTTTAAAACAATTGTATATGATTAAAGCAGTATAAATATATACTTAAAGTATAAATATAAATATTTGTATAAATATTTGTACTTAAAATGGGTTTTACTGCTGTGACTGAAAAAACTGATCAAATTAAAATTGATTTTAAAATAAATCTGAGTTGTAATGCTACTGAAATCAAATACAAAAATAAGATAAAAGATTTAGTATTATTAAAATATTTAAATAAATAAGAGAGAGAGAGAGCTGTAATGTTACTGAAATAAATCATACAATTAATTAAAATTAATTAAAATCTAAAATATGTGTAAGGTAAGATGAAATAAAATGCCTAATCTTTATTTAATAATTTACATTTTAAATATATATATATATATAGACTACAAATAAAATATTGAAAACTTGTGCGCATAAAATATTGACATTTCAGAATGTGTCACTCCTGAGACTGTAAACACTCAAATGAATTGAAAGAAATTGAGCTCAAAAGTTGGAAGGTGTAATGATGAATCAACATTTGCAGCTTTAATAAGAGTTAACACCGTCGTACAGGCAGTGGTCAGTAACAGGGATATCAGAGGAGAGACAAGAGCAGAGTATCAAGAGCCAAGAGGGTCAAAAGACAGCAGATATCAGTCCTAAACGAGAGAAACAGTCCAGAGTCAAAACACAACGATCAAACAGAGAGAGATGAGAACGCTCAGAGATGTCAGCCGGGGCAATACAAGACTTCACGATGAGTGTGTGTGGCTTAAGTAGTCCCGTAGATGAGCATCAGGTGAACCAGCAATCAGAGTCCTGGTACAGGATGATGGGAAATGGAGTTCGGAGAGAGAAGTCAATACTCGGGTGATGTGACGTATGGTGACGATCCACAGAGGCCGGATTCATTACACTGTTCAAATATCCAATGACAAATGCATTATGCACATCCATTTCTGGATAAATTAATTGAATAGAAAACAAAGGAAAAGTAAAGCAGATACACTGTGCAGGAGTTACATCTCACCCATTTAAAAAGGGCTTCAAAAAGCAACCCCAGATTCTAAGCAACAGTGATGCTTTCCTTCTTGGACTGTATATGAAAGCATTTTATGAAAGGTTAAAAACATCCAGCGATGAATAAAAGGGATGCACGAGGACTGCTGACGTATCATCTCTAAATGTTAGCACATTTGTTCCTCTCACAGTTTGGATCCACTCTGAAAGCCCAGAGTAAGCAGAGCCCGGCTGTGATGAAGGTGATGAAGGTGCAGTGGCTCGTCTCAGCGTGAGCTCCTCGTTTGCACGGCTGATAATGAACTCTAATTGCAGGGCTGAGATGGAGCCGCTGGGCTCTACGGGACGGCTTCGGCCCACCGGGACTCGCTAACAGATCTACAGCCGCCCGTGACGCTTCAAATGAGCCGTTTATAGCTGGAATGAATTAGCAGACAGGTAGTTAAATACATGGATCGAAGGTGATGAACGGCTAATGACCTCAGGTCAGAATCAAATACAACACAGTATTTTCTGTCAAAATTATTAACATTTCAAACAGCAACTCGTATGATAAAGTCAGCGAGGTGCATGCAGTACATTCTCGAAATGCATATTTGTTCCAGGGTTATTATTGTGACTAAAACTAAACCCACAAAAAGTTCATTTGAAATACAATAAACATTAAATAAAATTGTAAGAAAAACCATCAACTTACTTTATGTCAGGTATTGCCTATTCAAAATTTCTCATTTTTGTTTAGTTGAAGCTCTAAAATATATAAAACTAAAAATATTTAAATAGAAATATTATATTTTAAGATTTTAAATATACTAATGCATTTTTTTAAACTAATATAATGACAAAAACAACAAAATTGCTAAAACTAAAATTAAAACAAGGAATATTTCAGTAAATACACTTTCTTTCCTCACACTTTCACTGATCTGTTTTCTTTCTCT